>MU740684.1:5899-87274 GCA_026770625.1 Nicotiana glauca
TTAAAAATATAATTGCGGGGCCCTCAAATAAGTTTCTATATAAAAATTTTAGATTCGGAAGGACTGTTTAGCGAATTTCACGGTTTTTTCCAAAGTTAATAGACGTAGATGTTTTAGGTGCGATTTATAATACACTTTCTCAAGTATGGGTGCACATTTATGTGACCCAAATCTAAATCTCACCGAAGTCGGAATGTATTAAAAGCCACAGGCGTACTGGTACGGTGTGGCCCGAAATACATTTTCACGACGTTGCAATTCTTATAAAAATGATAAAGCGGAATATTAATAAATGCACATAAAAATAGAACATAGATAGAAATCAGATAAAAACAAATACAATAGTTGAGCGACCGTGATAGAACCACGGAATTCGGGAGTGCCTAACACCTTCTTCCGGATTAACAGAATTCCTTATCCGTATTTCTAGTTCGCAGACTGTAACAGAGTCAAACTTTCCTCGGTTCGGGATTAAACCGGTGACTTGGGACACCATTATTTTCCCAAGTGGCGACTCTAAAATTTAAATAAATAAATCTCGTTCCGACTGTCCTTAAATTAGAAAAACTCCTTCCTTTTATTATATCCCTTCCCGGGGTGTGAATAAATAGCGAAAAAAGGAGGTGTGACAATACCTTGTCTAAGCTTTCATTAAGTTACTAAAACGTTCCGGAAATTCTAGCAATCCCAATCTATTTTAAGACATAGCAAAATTGAACACAAATTAGGAAGGTATTCATGGTTTCAGCTCATTTGAGCATTTTATGAAATACTAGTTGAGCAATCTTGATTTCAAATCTCTTTTGCAAGGTTTCTTTCATTCCCCAACCCAATATTTACTTATTTAAATTCAACAATCTTTCCACAAACCTAATTTGTACGTGCATGTATACATAATAGTATTTATCCCAAGAATCATACCTCAATACTCCATCTTATACCCCCAAACTCTAAATTAAAGCCTAATGTATAGAATCTTACCTCTTAGATGAAGAACTTGTGATTGGGTTCTTTGATTCTTGAAGATTGATGCAAGATTGGATGATTGAATGTTGGGTTCATCCTTCTCTCTCTAAAATGCTCTCAACTCTCTCTAAAATCAGTGGAAAAATGACCCCAAAGACTATATATTAAAATGGGATCAGGTTATGAAAATAGGAAGAATAACCCTCCGAAACTGGGTTTGCGATCGCATAATGGACCGTAGATTGGATATGCGAGCCGCAAACACGTCGCAAAACTCGGCGCCCAAAACTGGACTACACTAGTCCAGTTTGCGACCTGATTTGCGATCACAAATCAAGTATGCGGACCGCATAATGGTTCTGCGATCGCATATCTGACATATGATCGCATTTTTCCAGCCTTTGGTAATTTGATCATAAATTTGTGTGGGAATGTCAAAATGAGGAACGGTTTGAAGAGTTGGAAACTAGACTTGAAGACCTTTCATTTGATAGGTTGTTCATAATATAAAACCTTATACATATTTAGATATGATCATTGAAGTTGAGGACTTGTGCAAACTCATTTTGAATCTTAGCCTATTATGAAGTTTTCCAATTTGACTTAGGCTTAGGCCTTTCCTTGGGACCCAAATTACTTACCATAAGACTCGTACACTTATTTACCAAGTCCAATTGATGCCCACCATGTTAATAGCACACAAAATATTATAATTGGCCTACGTGGCACCACGAAATCCTAAATTACTTAGCAAAATTTTCCTAGGCCTTACATTCTCCCTCCTTAGGATCATTCGTCCTCGAATGAGGAGTAGAGTCTGCCCTAAATGCTTGACACAATATATCCCTTTTCTCACCTACCTCAAGTCCCTAAATTTTGACTAACTCCCAAATTTTTCAGAAATTTCACTAGCGTTTCCTTTGTAATTAGGCATATCTACCTGTCAGAGAGCCCCTGAAACATATTTCCAAGTACCATTACATAGTTTCTGTTATCCCCACAACTGGTATACAATTCATTACCTCAAAAACTTTTACATATTCATACACTTTAAATAACTTGCACGTAGCTCATTCTCTTTACACCACAAATTGCACATGGTTCAACCAATGTCATTTACTTCCACATAACTGGGTCACTTCAATGAGCCCCATACAATTCAATCACTTTAACATGCCAAAAATGCTTCAATTAATTATTACCAATCTACACTATAATTAATCATTTACCTACCACATAAGTTTCACAAAATTTTCATTTACTTCAAGGGATGCACATTACCCAAATGGCAACAACATTTGCAATTTGGCACACATTGGGAAGTTACAACAATAAGGCAGTTTGGGGAAAATGGGGTGCCTTTGCACAAATCTAAACACTACCTCAAATTGTTTAAACACAATCGTTCACACGATCCCTACTAGACTTGTTCGAAAAAATGGGGATATTTATCTTTCATTTCTTTTTCCGCTTCCCACGTGGCTTCCTCGACTTGTTGACTTCGCCACAATACTCTCACTGAAGCAATTTCCTTATTCCTCAATTTTAGGACTTGCCTATCAAGAATAGAAACCGGAACCTCTTCATATGATAAGTCTTCACTCACCCCAATAGTCTCAACAGGCACAATGGCAGATGGATCTCTAACCAGTTTCTTCAACATAGACACGTGGAACACCGGGTGCACTAATGACATCTCAAGGGGCAATTCCAACCTATAAGCCACATGTCTTATCCTTTGAGCGATCCGATATGGCCCAACATACCTTGGACTCAATTTCCCTTTCTTCCCAAATCGCATGACTCCCTTCATGGGAGATGCTTTCAAGAACACCCAATCATCTACTTGGAATTCCAATTCTCTTCGACGCACGTCTGCATAGGATTTCTGACGACTCTGAGCAGTTTTCATCCTCTCCTGAGTGACTTAACTTTTTCTATAGCCTGTTGCACAAGATCTGGCCCTAATAGTTCTGCTTTACCAACCTCGAATCACCCAATCAGAGATCTACACCTCCTTCCATACAATGCGTCAAATGGGTCATCTGAATACTAGCGTGAAAGCTGTTATTGTAAGCAAACTCAACAAGCGGAAAATGGTCATCCCAACTACCTTTGAAAGCTAGAACACAAGCTTGCAACATATCTTCAAGTGTCTAAATAGTCTGCTCTGCCTGACCGTTAGTATGCGGATGGAAAGTCGTACTGAGATTTACTTGAGCACCCAAACCTTACTGAAATTGCTTCCTAACGTTTGCTATAAATTGAGACATTTGATCTGAATGATTAAGACTGGAGTGCCATGCAACTTGACAATTTTTTTTTCATGATTCTTGAGTTGCCTGGAGGCATAAACTATCACCTTATCACATTGCATCATTAGTGGAACATCTTTATCATATTTCTCTTACCTAAGACCTCTCACGAATTGAGTTGTACTATAATTTCCCTGATATGGTTATAATCTCCTGTGAATACTTTCAACTAACTCTTCCAAATTCTCATCAAAAGACATTACTGAATGAGTTTTCTCATATGACCTTCTGTCTCAAATGAATAACACATGCTAACTTGCACACATACCCTGATAACACCATCCTACACGACATTGCATCAAATGTAAGGTAACATTGTGCTCCGACCTTTCTTAGACAACCTCTTCTCCCCATATATGCCTTATAGAATTTAATAAACCGCACTACTTCCCCTATGAATATTCTCACTATCCATATTTATGGTTAAACACCTCCCAAAATGCATATCAACAACCTTATATATATATATATATATATAATTTAGGAAGATTCACTAGCCCGAGAAGGGCATTCTCCGAAACTTTAGATCCTCCCCAATTCTTCAATAATGACTTTTGGTTTTACTCTTAAGTGTAAGACTTAGTCCACCTGATTCTATCCTCGATGAGTAACTCACCTCATTTCTCGTATTATAGCTACCAATAGAGTTCCCTGATATTGTGGTTTAAGAGTTACCATATTAAACATGCATGGTCCATAACAAGTGTTCATCCTCTTTCATTCTATTCCGAACCTTTCATTTTCCCTTTGGGTAGATTGTGGTATCTTTCCCTTATTGATCACCTTTTGGCCTGGACAATATGCTAGTACCATCTTTTCTTTCTAATTGGAACTTTCATTCCCATTCCATTTTACGCATAGTACATAATTGATAGCCTTATTGTGACGCACACTTGTCTACCTCCCGTGAACTTGTAATATCATTGTGCCTGGTTTAATCAATTTATCATACCACAAATTCACTACTGGTAGTCTCACTTTCCATTGTATGTAGACATAAACTATCTCTAGATCCTTTAGTTGATATTTAATGTCACCCAAGTCGGTTGCATTGCAGTTAGTCCTTTATAACTTTTATTAACACTTATTCTCTGAGTTAGTCCACCATTCTGATGCAAGATATTTTATGATAACCATGACCATCTCAGTTTATAGGTTTTCTCCCTATTTCTTCTCACCTCATACTTCCTAGCTAGTGAATAGCCATGCACTCTTCCATATTTTACGTGGTCTTTTCCCTTAGTTACTTCATCCCGCTCACCTCTTAACTCTTATTAGGATATCCGTGGGAAAGTGTGTTCATCCGCATATCACTTAACACTTATTTGTTTGTAAGATTCTTTAAAGGCTCTCCATCAAGCCCAAATACCCTCTTGGGTTATTATAGCATCATATTTATTTCTCCCACTCGTTCCGCCTTTCTTAATGTCTTGGAACATTGGCTACATTGCAAATCTATGATTAACCTATTCTAATAACTCGCAACCTTCCACATTTGACCTATAGTACTTCCTTAGGCTCCATAGTTCCTGACCTTCTAACAAGTATAAAATCCCTTCACAAATGTTACTCTTAGTTTCTAGGATCGTTGACCCTATCATTCACATTGCCATGTATGAAGAATTTACCTTCTTTAACCTTCCACCTTTTTGGGGGTACTAATGGTCTACCATTAGCATATCTTTTCTGATAATCACAGTATCCATTATCACTTTTCCAGACTTCGCATGTCTTCAACAAAATATTCAAACATCATAGCTACATGGTCTCACTCTTGTTTCATTGTATTTCAGTGGCCTCACTATGGACCTTCCTCCCTCACTTGGTGTGAATGTCCCGGATTTCGACACAAGTCTTGAATTTTTGCAACTTTAGGGACATATGTCTCATATCTATATCCCTCATATATATTCAACTATTAGGGAGATTTAAGTCACCATAGTATTAATCTCATAAGTTTATGCTCTTATTCAGCCACACAGGCTTGAGATTCCAATTCCTCATGTCAATATCTGTTAGGAGTGTAATAGCACTTTGTACACTTCTGGATTTTTATAAAGTTCGTTGTACATGGGTCTTCTCATTGTGGGTTAAATTGAATCTCCTTTCATAACTTCTTGTCTCCTGTAAGAGACCTACATGTTTTTCAATACTCTCCTAGTCATGCCTTACATATATCACATGCTTATACAATAAATTTTCTTTTACACCTTAGGATCATATACATGCTTCTCGCACTATCCATGTGTGCTATTCAAGCTTACATCTCATATATCAGATCAATACCTCTTTGTGCGTGTAATCACTTTTAACACTTTTCTCAAATAAAGTATGCTCATGGTACTACGTACTTATACTATATGTCCATACCATTCGTTCAATAGGATACATGTGTCATCTCCTTAATCTTCGTGTCTTTGCTCATTGGTCATGTCATATGACAACATTACTTGAAATAGACAAAAGAGCGTTTAAAATTACCTTGAATCTCAATGCACAAGTTAGAAAACAATCTTATAGTCAAACTTTATCGCACGATCTGAAGTGTTGAAGAAGGATAAAATTCCTAAATGTCCATGTAGCCTCCAACTTATAGAAGTGGTCGACAACACACCGATAAGAAGGACTCTACTAGACACGGTTTCGAGACATCCTAGGACACTTTAAAACATTAAACTCTAATACCAAGTTTGTCACGCCCCAAAATCGAGGGACAAGACCGGCTCTCAACCGGAGGACCCTAGTCAAGCGGATATGGAATTGCCTTTCCTATCCCACGCATTACCCCGTGATTTCAATATACATTATTCTTGTGAAATAGCAATTTAAGACTTAAGCATAAACTTACAACTTGAGTTCATTTCTACTTTTTATCATTTCCAACATTTGATACCAAGTACTTGCAAAAATACACACAACATTTACCAACGTGGACCACGATTCCGAACCGTACAGTTAATACCCAAAATACTTTTATACACTATCCATATTGTGTCTACGGAGCCTTTACGAATACTAGGAATTTAACCAATACTTGCCGGCGACAAGGCCCCGGCTATACCTTACAATACACAATAAACTCAAAAGAAGGTGGCATGAACCATACATGGCCTCAAGAGAAAGTGGGGCTCACCAATGCAGCTGATAGAATGGAGAGGAGGCACTACTGTCGGTGGACTAGAGTGCCTGCTATAGAACCACCAACAATCATAACAAGAATGTAGCGCCCCCAACAAAAGGGACGTCAGTACATTTGAATTATACTGATATGTATGAACAAACTTTATCCCAAGTAAAATCAATCAATACACAGATAACGAACAGTAATAGAATCAACAATCAAATGCACATGAAAGGAACAACCAAAGCCAGACAAGTTTCACAATCTCTCCTTTCCCCCTTTCACCATTATTTTATCACATCAATGATTTCACAACTTTCACATATTTTCATTTCAATAGTGATTTTGATCACTTTTTCACCCTTATTACCTCGGCCATCTTTATTACCTCAGCCACCCTTATAACCACAACTCACACCTTATTGCTTCGTGTTGCGGCGCGCAACCCGGTCCCACCGAACAATCAACAGTTCACACAACAACAAAAATAATACATAAAGAATTTTCATAACCATCAATACAATTTCCATCATATACAACAGCCTGTATACAATTTAAGTCACAACGATAATTGTTTCAATTGCATCAATTACGATTCCTTTCCATTATTTTTTACACATCTCTTACCACTAAACACATTCACACACACACACACACACTTGGTTTGTTGCCATTTACTCACACCATTATATTGGAAAACTTAACCAACAACTTTCAAGGCATATTAATCACAAGAATTCTCAAATAGTCCACATAAGTAACACATACCAATTACTCGTACACCAAACAAGGTGACTTTACATTTGGAAGGTATTTATGGTTTCAACTTATTTGAGCATTTTATCAAATATTATTTGAGCAATCTTGATTTCAAATCTCTTTTGCAAGGTTTCCTTCATTCCCCAACCCCATCTTTACTTATTTAAGTTCAATAATCTTTCCATAAACCTAATTTGTACATGCATGTATACATAATAGTATTTCACCCAAGAATCATACCTCAATACCCCATTTTATACCATAAACTCAAAATTAAAGCCTAATGTATAGAATCTTACCGCTTAGATGAGGAACTTGTGATTGGGTTCTTTGATTCTTGAAGATTGATGCAAGATTGGAAGATTGAATGTTGGGTTCCTCCTTCTCCCTCTAAAATGCTCTCAACTCTCTCTAAAATTAGTGGAAAAATGACCCCAAATGAAGCCCCAAAGACTATATATTAAAATGGGATCAGGTTATGAAAATAGGAAGAAGAACCCCCCGAAACTGGGTCTGCGATCGCATAATGGACCACAGATTGGGTATTCGAGCCGCAAACACGTTGCAAAACTCAGCGCCCAAAACTAGGATACACTGGCCCAGTTTGCGACCTGATTTGCGATCGCAAATCAAGTATGCGGACCGCATAATGGTTTTGCGATCGCATATCTGACATATGATCGCATATTTTTAGGCTTTGGTAATTTGATCATAACTTTGTGTAGGAATGTCCAAATGATGAACGGTTTAAAGAGTTGGAAACTAGACTCGAATACCTTTCATTTGATAAGTTGTTCATAACATAAAACCTTATACATCTTTAAATATAATCGTTGAAATTGAGGACTTATGCAAACTCATTTGGAATCTTAGCCTATTATGAAGTTTTCCAATTTGACTTAGGCTTAGGCCTTTCCTTGAGACCCAAATTACTTACCATAAGACTCGTACACTTATTTACCAAGTCCAATTGATGCCCACCATGTTAATAGTACACAAAATATTATAATTAGCCTACGTGGCACCACGAAATCCTAAATTACTTAGCGAAATTTTTCGGGTCTTTACATAGATAATCTTTGGCTCTATAACAAAGTTTCGAATGGGAAATGAAACTTGCTATCGGACTAAATATTATCCATTCAAAGGCCCCCGATGTATCAACAATCGAACAATTCGCCTCCATTTCAATCTCAAGGGTTTTTGTATGCCTAAAGAGTTTTATTAACTGGGTAAATTGAGTAGGGACAAAGTAGGGTGAAAACTTGAACAAAATTGCAAAAATTAGAAACCCTAAGTCAGTGCTCTAACTTGGCACCCTTCAAGGACCGCGGTCACTTTTGTGCGGTCTGCGGTGCTTATGTTCTGAGAGTTAACTTGTGTCAGCGCGGCCTCATTGCACTTTGTGCGGTCCGCGCTGACCCACTATCGCCGCGGTACCATTTTGTGTGGGCCAAGGTGGTGAGATTCAGAGAGCATGTTTGGGGGGCCTTATACTTGTGCAGACCGTGGTCAATTCTATGCGGTCCGCGGTGGCCTTTGTGCAGCCCGTACTGGCTAGTTACTGCAACTATTTTTGCAACTGTCTGAGCTTCTGTTCTGCAATTCATTCTGCATCTGTTTCACTGTCGGTGCTTAGACTAACAATTTTAGATGTGTGTGCTTGTAGACAATGGTTAAACAAAGAGGTGGCAAAGGATCACAACAACTCGGGAGATGTGGTTCCTCCCGAGGAGGCAAAGGAAAGAGAGTGGAAAAACTCACTCCCCAAGCTTGGGAGAACATAAAAATGACCCAGAAGTTGATAAAAGCTACAGATAGAGCTGTTTCCCATTCCTCGGGGAGTGAGTATATGCCATCCCAGGACATCTCCTCAAACTCAGTCCCAACTCACGTCACCACCAACTTCCAACTGATTGATACCCCCTCTAGTATCACCCACTATCAAGAGGCCGGTGAATGTAGTTTCTGATTCATCTGAAGAGTCAGCAGCCGGTAGTGGGGACGACTCCACCTCCCCCTACAGCTTCATTATCTGGGCAGAATGCAGGCGGAGATGAGGGTGGTGAGCCTCGGGTGGGGGAATTTCCCAAACTAGGAAGGCCGAAGTATGGGAAGATATATTTGTGAGCCAGGTGGCTTACCATAAGTTTAGGGAGTGGTGGACGGTAAGGCATTTAATACCGGAGATGAGATTTATTATTAAAGATTTGCTACCCCACAACCCTGACATGCTGAGACAATTTAAAACTAGACCGGGCTGGGAGATATTTTTGGAGAAGTGTATTGATGCTAATGAACATATGGTCAGGGAATTCTATTGTAATGTGGCCTACATCGTCAAGGGGTCCAAAGTGACCAAGGTTCGAAACAAAAAGTTATTGTTCGACGGGCAGTCTCCGAATGACTATTTGGGCTTCAATGAAGAGGACGGGTCCTTATATCTGGCAAAGTTGGAAATGGGTGAGGCGGTTCGTCCATGGTTAGCTTCATACCTGGCAATCCCAGGTACAGTTCCTAATTGGTTGACTGTGGGGGTAAAAATACTAAGGCGGACCCTGAACTTTGAAACTAAGGGTTGGGAGACCTTCTTTTATAGCAGATTGGACCCTACCACACATGACCAGACCCTTCCTATCCATCGAGATATGTTGGTTGCTTCGATAATGGCGGGATATCCCATCAATGTGGAGAATGTGACGTCCCGCATTATCTCTCTTGTGGGTGCGAAGGCTAACCGAAACTACCTTTTTCCTAACACTCTCTCGATATATTTCCGGGAGTTGGAGGTGGAAAAGAAGCGGTATGATGTAAAGGCCAAGTTGGTTGCTATGTTTTCATGGTATAGTTTGAGGGGGCCAGACAACCCCAAGGACAAGAACTACAAGCCCCCTGCTCCTACTTCTGCTTCTGCTCCAACTGGCCAGTCTAAAGAGCCAGTTGTGGTAGAGGCCTCTGCTGATCCTACCTCCACTGTTGCTGACATGCCTCATGGACCTTCTACTTCAGCTGACTTAGCTCCAGGTCCTTCTACTTCAGCTGACCCAGAGATTCCATATTCCCGGGCCCATCTTATCATAGCCCACCAACTGAACCAAACACTTCAGAGCCTGAACAACTGGATGTATACTGCTTCATCCAAGTTGTCCACCTTGACTTCTACTATTGAGGCTCAGTCAGCTCCACAGCCAGCACAGATTCCACAGTCCATTGAGGAGGCTTTGAAGAAGATTCTAGAAAACTAGGAAAATATCCTCTGTACTCAGAATGCCTTGGCTAAGGCAGTGCATTCACATGGCAAGGCTCTGAAGGAGCTTGCCAAGGAGCACAAGAAGCTACGCAATACACGGGCCTCTAGTATAACGACCCGACCGATCATTTTGAGCCCTAGCACATCATTCAGTAGTCGGAGGCCATGAACAGCTTCATTTCAGGTGTTATGACTTGTACGCGTGGTCGGAATTAAGTTCCGGGAAGTTTAGAGTCGATTTGGAAAGAGAATTCTCATATCGGAAGTTCAAAGTTGAAACAATGAACTAGAATTGGAATTTTGAGTAAACGGCCTCGGAATCAGAATCTGAAGGTCCCAGCAGGTTCGTATGATGATTTTAGACTTGGGCATACCCCCGGTTCGGGTTTTGGATAACCCGGGAGCATTTTGGCGCCTATTGTGGAAGTTAGCATTTTAGAAGAAATTTCATAAGTTTGGGTTTGAAGTGCATTTCGGTGTTATTGATGTCCGTTTGGAATTTCGATACTAGGAGTAGCTCCGTATGATGATTCTGGAGTTGGGGGCGCGATCGGAAGTGAATTCGGAGGTCCGTAGGTCATTTTAGAGTCATTTGGCTAAAGATAGAAATTTGAAGGTTTTTGAGGAGTTTGACCGGAGGTTGACTTTTTGATATTGGGGTCAAAATCCAATTCCTAAAGTTAGAGTAGGTCCGTAATGTCGAATATGACTTGTGCGCAAAATTTGAGGTCAATCGGACGTGATTTGATAGGTTTAAACATCGGAAGTAGAAGTTTGAAATTCTAAAGTTCATAAAGCTTGAATTGGGGTGTAATTCATGATTTTAGCATTGTTTGATATGATTTGAAGCCTCGAGCAAGTCCGTAATGTGTTTTGGGACTGGTTGGTATGATTGGTTGGGGTCCCGAGGGGCCTCGGGTGGATTTCGGGTGGTTAACGGATCAAAAATGGATTTTTGGAAATAGCTGAGTTGCTGGTTGCTAGTATTTCTGCTTCTGCGGAGATGGAACCGCAGAAGCGGCCCCTGCAGAAGCGAGGAAGAAGCCGCAGAAGCGGTTGAGCATGAGGACAGCCAGGACCGCAGAAGCGGCCCTTGATCCGCTGATGCGGAATCGCAAAAGCGGTAGGCTAACCGCAAAAGCAAAAATGGGCTGGAGCCCCCTTGTCCGCAAAAGTGGAGTTTTGTCCACAAAAGCAGGACCGCGAAAGCGGTAATAGTTCCACAGAAGCGGAAATAGCTGGGGCAGAAGCATTATTTTAAAATCGGATGTTTGGCCATTTCTCTCATTTTCTTCACTTCCTTGGGCGATTTTTGGAGAGCTTCAAGGAGGGACTTCATCATTAATGTTAAGGTAAGCTACTCCTACTTATTTCCAAGTTAAATACAAGATTATACCATGGAATTAGACATGAAAATTAGTATAAATATTGGAGTTTTGGTGGAAAACCTAGAAAATCATATTCTTGGAATTTAGCCACGATTTTGGGTATGGAATTTAGAGAAAATTAGATATTTTAGTTTCTAAGGTCATGGGTAATCTTTATCTTCAAAAAATTTCAGATTTCGGGCACGTGGGCCCAAGGGCATTTTTGTCAACTTTTGATCGGGGTTAGGAATTGTTATAAATCGGATTGTAATGAGTACCTTAGCATATATTAATGGATTTGAATGACCATTGACTAGTTTTGGAGCATTGTGCGTTGGTTCGAGCCTTCGGAAGAATGTAGAGTGCCGGTTATGAGTCTTAGGAGCGAGGTGAGTCTCCTTTCTAATCTTGTGAGGGGGAATTTACCCCATAGGTGAAATAATTGATTATGTGCTCCTATATGTGGGGGCTACGTACGCACGAGGTGACGAGAGTCCGTGCGTAGCTGCTATTATGATATTGTCCGGGTAGTTAGGACCCATCAATATGTTATACTTGGATTAATTATGAACCCATTAATGACTTGAATTGTCTAAATCATCTTTGATTAGTAAATGAATTTAAAAAGAGATTAGACATCATTTCCTGAATTGTTAAACAGAGAATTGATTTTATTTGGATAATTATTCCCCGATAAAATTCTAATTGGCTATTTGAGCATGTATATTATGTGTACCTGCATCGCATGGATGATTCGCGAGCAGGGTGATTGTGTATCTTATGTGTACCTGCATCGCATGGTTGATTCGTGAGCAGGGTGATTGTTTATTTTATGTTGACCGCATCGCATGGATGATTCGCGAGTGGGGTAATAGATGCATCTATGGTTCGTGTCGTTCGACCCTCGGCAGTGCACAGTTTACATTTCTGTTGAATTGGGTCGTCGCCTCGGTGTGATTTGCACATGTTATTTGTCGCTTGAGAATTTTAAACGTGAAATTTCCCTTCGTGGCTTGATATAAATTGATAAGATAATAAAAAGTAAACTTGAAAATCCTTGATTTTGTTGAAGGTATTTACCTGTTTTCTGGCTTCGCGAATTTGAACTACTTTATAAATCCATGATTTTTCCTCGTATTTCTAGAATATTGTTAATTGACCTCTAGTGAGTGTCGGAGTTGGCCATCTCGTCTCTACTCTTTCGAGATTAGGCGGGATACTCATTGAGTACACGTTGATTACGTACTCATACTATACTTCTGTGCATCTTTGTTGCACAGGTATATATATCTCTAGCAGCCTACTGGGCGTAGCAGCATGGATGACTCTGGGACTAGGCGAGCTGCATTGTTCGAGACGACCCGCAGCTAATATAGTTCCCTTCCGCATTTTTATTATTTATTCCTTGTCCACTGTATATCGGATAGAGGTTGTATTTTATTTCCCTAATCGATAGTTGCTCGTGCACTTGTGACACCGGGTTCTAGGGACGTATTTGGATTTATTCGAAAATCTTAAAAGTTGTTTAAATATTTCATTATTTATTCAGAGGAATATACGGAGTCTTGTTTAAATTGTATAAAAGAAATGTTTTCAAAATTGTTATAACGAGGATTTAATTAAGTATTCTAGTTGGCTTGCCTGGCAACGGTGTCCGGTGCCACCACGACCCTTAGTGGATTTTGGGTCGTGACATCCAGGGAGTCCGTGAAGGAGTTGAGAGCAGATGTGGATAGACTGAAGGCAGACCAGCTGCCTTTAGACTTATTATTTAAGGACCCGGCTCAGGCCTCCAAAGAAGAGGAGGAAAATCCCTAGTGTAGATGATGTTATCATCCAGTTGACAGACCCACCAGAGGCTTCCTCTAGTCAGCCACAAGATGTACTTGAGCCACAGCCTATCCAGGTCCCAGTCCCAGCAGCTGAGCAGCAGGATACCGAGAACCAATCTGAGGTTCCCGCATATACAGAGGACCCGGGGACCACTCATGTTCCCATGCAGACGGACGAGGCTTAGGGAGTTCCCATATCCTTTCATTATGTTTTTTGGTGCTTATCTATTTAGTTGGCATTGGATGACTGTATATATAGATTGACTTAGTTTATGCTTTCTTTTGATTTTTTGTTGGTCTGTATATAACTTTACATTCAGCTACTTTTATCGTACTTCTTATCTTCTCTTTGGTCTGTATATAAAGTTACATTATTGTATATATTCATCCCCTATTGTAAATATTCATTCTATTTTATGTTTTCGTAAAAAAAATCATTTTTAGCTTCGTAGATAGGCTCATAGCCTTTTGTTTTGTTTTTGGCACTTTCAATAAGCCCTTAATTTTCTTAATATCACGGTTCTTTCCAAGGGTGGAGTATTGTGTGAACCGGGTGGCTCTTCTCGATGATGGATGACGTAACAACTTTCTTAAGGGTTTGAGTCCGTTTTTGTTTTTCTTTTGTTTTTAATAGTATAGGGGTACCTTAAGCAAAACTTCACTTGGGTATAGCACATTTGCCTTTGATCCCATGGTCAAAGACAAAATATTGTGTTTAGGATGGTGAAAGTTGTGGCCTTGAGACTCTTGCGTTGGCCGATAATCATCAAGTAGTTTTTCGAGACCATTTTGTACTCAAATTGTATCTAAGGTCGTCGTGGGTCCCCGACTCTATGTGTTTAGCAATCCCTTAGCTTGTGTGGTGAGAAATCGAATTGCAAATCCAAGTCCCGAGCCATTGGTCTAGAACTTGTCCTGAATGTTTGTTGAGGCAAAATCTTGAGTGAAATTTGACTTGAGAAGTGATTATAGGCTCTCCTTGATCCAAATGACATTTTAAACTATTCCATAAGCCTACCAATGATATGATCCCTAGTTAACCCTTTTGAGCCTTAGACCTTCTTCTTTCAAAAACCATGTTACAAGCCTATACCCGTTCTAAAATATACCTTCTCTTGGCACCCATTTCTTTCCTTGAGCACATGGCAAAAATATAAGTTTGGGGGGAGAGACGAAGATGACAACAAAATGGTATAAGGCACAAAAGTGAAGAAAAGGAAAGGCAATGAAAAAGAAAGAAAATCAAAAGACAAAAAGAATGCTCAATGTGGAAAAAAAATATAAAAAGGGATTCAAGAAAAGCAAAAGAAAGAAAGGTGTGGAAAGTTGAAAAAGGAGAAACGGTTAAAAGTGCATAAGAAAGAGTAACAAAGTGTCTCTCTAACCCCTTAGAAAGAAGTGAAATGACTCAAAGAGTCGAGAGAATTATGCCAAATGAATCAAAAGAAGTGCTTAAGGGAAGATTGAATCCACTTGAACAAAAACATGTCCTACCCTAACCCAAAAGCCTTCACAATGACTCCACAAAAGCCCTATATGATCTTGAGTTGAATGAAGCTTATATTAGTGGATACTTACATAAGGGGCAAGCATATGGCACCTAGATACGGACTTGTGACTTTTTCTTGAGAGAGATGAGTGAATTCCCATTAGATTCGATTTGTGTGTCCATATTCCAAAAGGTGAGGTTTGCTTAAGGAGAGTTGAGGATGTGTGAGTTTGGGTTCCACAATGACCAAAGTAATTGAGAGAGTTCTTTGATGTAATGAGTCAACTCTTGATGCTCTTGTGTTACACTTAATCCATGGTGTTTCAAAAGTTAAATATTGTTAATGATTCATTCGTATTGAGGGCAATTGTTAGTCCCAATTGATGCTTGTTGAGGATACTTTAGGAAAGCTGAAAATATTTGGATTTTACCTTAAGGGGTGGGTCTTATTTTGTTTTCTTGAGGACAAGCAAAAGCTTAAGTTTGGGGGAGTTGATAACTAGGGATTTTGTCGTGTTTCATGCTCCTTCTTACTTACGCTTTGATTATGAATTGTTACAAAATAGTCCCAAAAGGCTCATAAGTGTGCCTGATTACAGGTTTGATCAACAAAGTGACAAAATGTCGATCGGCTCAAAAAGGAGTGAAACCTGCTCAAATACTAGAGGCCAACCAATCTGAAGGAAAGCAAGCCTAGTGCGGGCCGCGCAAAGTCAAATGCGGCCGCATTAGGAGATTCAGAGAGTTGGTAAAATAGGATTCAGGCAACGCGGCCGCGGTACACATCTCGCGGTCCGCGGTGAAGGTTCTGCAACCACACGACCATTTTGTGTGGTCCGCGGAATAGAGATTCAGAGATTGAAGTTTCCAGAGTCCACGCCCATGCGGTCTGCAGTCATCTTTGTGTGGACCCGCCAGCTCCCCTCACAGCCGCGGTCCATTCTACGCAGTCCGTGGAGCCCAACTTCAGAGAGCTAATTTTGAAAGTTCAAGAGCCTAGTGCGACCGCGGTCCAATTTTGTGCGACCCGCACTGACCCCGCAGGGGCATTTTTGTCCAGTTTTTCCAGCTTAGTATAAATAGAATATTTTACCATTTTTAGGTCCTAGGTTATCTTCAGAACTGAGTTGCGCTCGTGAGAACTCATTTTGCTTCAAATTAACGATAGATTCTTGTAATTTAATTAATATGTCATGTTCTTCATCTATTTCTTCACTTTCTTCTTCAAGCATGAGTAGCTAAACCCATTAGCTAGGGTTGTGGCTCAACCCTAGTGTGGATAATTGATGGGTGTTGTCATCTAGGGTTAGATTGACTATGGGTGTTTGCTATTTGGGTTGATCTTATGTTTTAATCTATGAGTTGGTGGGTGCAAACACTGATTTGTGCTTTGTGGGTTTGACTTTTCTTGAGAAAGAGAGTCTTAATCTCCAAAATTGACCCAACAAGGAATTAGGATGGACTCATGAGAAATGATAGTCCCAATTAACGGGTTAAACCTCGAGAGAGTAATCATCCTACTTGAACCCTAATTGCTTGATCTAATTTGCCTATCCATTTGATCTCGAGAGAGTCAATTGGGCAAAATCACTCTCTATCGAGAGGTGTGAGAATGGGTAAAATTGTGCGATGGTTATAACATAAGCCCCAATTATCTCAATCGAACCTTAGTAACATCTACCCGTCAATTAACCACCTAGGTGATGTCACGACCCTAGTGCCTTTCTCTCTATTAGATAAAAGCTTAGAAATTATCTCGTAGCATAATCTAGTTTCAATTAGTATTTTGATAATAGTAGTTTATAATTGAAAAAACCCAAAAATGTTAGAAGTGATATTTAGAACAATTACACGACTCTAGTCTAAATAGATACCTAGCTCCAATTTCTAGCTCTCCGAGGAATTCGATCCCGACCCTCATATCGGGTAAAAGCTATTGCGACCCTCTCTCACTACTCTTTAGTGGTGCAGAGTTGGCAGTGACCAGCCGACACAAAAGATGGCACTCGATAGAGACCGAGATGGAGACGCTCATCCTCCTCTAAGGATCTACAGAAAGGGGAGAATAGTTGTTCCCCAAATTCCCATGGTCTGGGAAGTGGGGACATCCTCCTCTCGAGTGCCTAAGGCCTAAAGGGGTGATGTATCAGTTGCTGGTAACGAAGATATGACCGGCGTAGAAGGAGATGAAACTGATGGTGGTTTGGGATGAAAAGCAGTTGCGACAAAGGCAGTGTTGGTTATAGGTTGTTCATCAATTGAAGACGGGAGATGCCTGGTACTCAACCTCAAAGTACTGGGAGTAGAAACTGGGGCTTGGATGCGAGAATTGGCGTCCTCCACTATATCACGCTCTCCTAGAGTGCTTGGATGTCATCCTCGGTTAGTGTTATTAGATCTTCAGATTGAGCATTTTTTTGAGCTGATGAGGGTCGTTGTCTCATCTGTAGGGAAGCTTCTTCATCACTAGCTTCCACATCATCATCAATCAACATAGTGGATGCAACTGGCTCGGGCGTGGCGCTCTTCACCTTTTTACTTTTGCCTTTGACCGAGAAGGAACTCTACTTTTTTGGTTGCTTGATCTCTGGTCGGGGACTCCGAGAGGAAGCACCTGCACCAAAAGCGGATCCAATGGCGCCTATTTGGGTAAAGGCCTCCTTCAGCAACCTCGCAGCCTCTGTGGGATCAGCCAAAACATCCTCCTCGGGGACGGTAACAGAGCCCTGCAGAAGACTTGAATTCAATGGGAAAAGAAGTTAACCAATTTTCTTATACATGACATAAAAACAAAATTAGTTTTGAGAATCAACTTACCATGATTTTTGGCCTTCCACTTGTATTTGAGGGCCAAATCTTTCCATCGGTGGGTCTTAAGCGTGGTAATATCCAAAATCTTCTGGACCCACTGGTCCAAGCCTTCAATCATTGGTGGTTTCCACCGAGTTGCTTAAATAATGAAAAAAGAAGTATCAATAATAGCATGAAATGACCTTTTATTCAGAGAAAAAACATGCGTTGAACTTACGTGTACGATTCCATGACTCAGGGAAATATGGAGTCGTGGTCAGGATGATATCCCTAGTGACAACAAGAATGAACCGCTCCATCCATCCACGGTCGTTGTCATCATCCATGCTGGTGAGCAAAGCATGGCGGTCACGTTTGATGAAATCTATTACTCCCTCACAGAAAATCGTGGGGGAGTAAATATTCACCATGCGAGCCAAGGAGAGCTTTTCTCCTGTCTCCTGGCATAGCCGCTGTAATGACCCGACCAGTCATTTTGAGCCCTAACGCATCATTCAGCAGTTTGAGGCCGTGAGCAGCTTCGTTTCAGGTGTTATGACTTGTATGCGTGGTCGGATTTGAATTTTGGGAAGTTCGGAGTTGATTTGGGAAGAGAATTCTCATTTCAGAAGCTTACAGTTGAAAGAATTAACTAGGATGGGATTTTTGAGTAAACGACCTCAGAATTGGTATTTGAAGGTTCCAGCATGTTTGTATGATGATTTTGGACTTGGGCGTATGCCCGGTTCGGGTTTTGGATAACCCGGGAGCATTTTGACGCCTATTGTGGAAGTTAGCATTTTAGAAGAAATTTTATAAGTTTGGCTTGAAGTGCATTTCAGTGATATCGATGCCCGTTTGGGATTCCGAGTCTGTGAATAGATCTGTATGGTGACGCAGTCAAATGTATTTAAACACATCAACAGACAGACAAGGATATATATCAGGAGAGCAATTACTCACGAAAATATCAAATTTCTTTTTTGAAGGCCAAGAAAAGATCTTCTTCTTATTAGAGTCATCTACCGCATTCAAGATGATTTAAGAAATCCCCAAAGCGTCACAAGAATATCACATTGAGCATGCTTTTGGGTCCTAAACTACCCGGATTTAAGCATAATAGTAGCTACGCACGGACTCTCGTCACCTAATACGTACGTAGCCCCCGCATTTAGTGGCAAATTATTCAATTATTCCACCTATGGGGACAATTCCCTCTTACAAGGTTAGATAGGAGACTCACCTCGCTCCAAAGCGTACTTCCAATATCAAGAACGTGCTCAAACCCTCAATTTGGACCCCCACGATCTGAAACCGCACGATCAAGAGGAACTTTGAAAGAAAACATGGGCTGTTGCGGGATCATGGCTGCAGGCTGCCAACTTTGAAAAAGGAACCAACAAGGAAGAAAAATCTTCCTTAATTAATGGGGATGGACCCCACTAATCTCCCCCTCCAGTCACATTCACCTGAAGGAGGTAACACCAGAGGTTCTAGTTTGAGTGTATGCCGACAAGTTCTTTGCATAGCTCAAACTTGTCTCTTGCTACCACTTTGGTCAGCATATCCAAAGGATTCTCACTTGTATGGATCTTCTTTACCTGCATAGACCCATCCTCTATCCTTTCTCGAATCCAATGATATCTCACATCGATATGCTTTGTCCTTGCATGATACATGGTGTTCTTGCTAAGGTCTATTGCACTTTGATTGTCACAATAGACGACATACTCCTTTTGATGCAATCCAAGCTCTTAAAGGAACCATTTCAACCATATCATCTCCTTGACAGCTTCGGTAGCGGCAATATACTCCGCTTCAGTTGTTGCAACACACTTCTGCAACCTCGACTGCCATGATATAGCTCCTCCTGAAAATGTAAACAAATATCCAGTAGTGGATTTTCTATTATCAATGTCACCTTCCATATCAATATCTGTATAGCCTTTCAAGATTGGATTTGATACTCCAAAGCACAAATAATCTCCCTTGGTACCTCTCAGGTACCTGAGCATCCACTTGACTGCTTCTCAATGTTACTTTCCTGGATTTTCAAGAAACCTGCTGACAACACCAACTGCATGAGCAATATCAGATCTAGTGCATACCATTGCATACATTAAGCTTCCGACTGCTGAAGAATATGGAACTTTAGCCATGTTCCTTCTCATCCACTGTTGTAGGACACATCTTCTTGCTCAACTTTAGATGACCAGCAAGAGGTGTGCTGACTGGCTTAGCACTTTTCATGTTAAAGCATTCCAGTACACGTTCAATGTACTTCTCCTGAGATAGCCACAACTTTCTGCTTGTTCACTCTCGAACTATCTTCATTCCTAAAATTTGTTGTGCTGGGCCCAAGTCCTTCATATGAAATGACTTGGAAAAATCTCTCTTCAACTTAGCGATCATCTCTTTATCTTGTCCTACAATCAACATGTCATCCATATACAACAATAATATAATAAAGTTGTTATCAGAAAATCTTTTGAAGTATACGCATGGATCAGAATATGTCTTTATGTAAGTTTGACTTTTCATGAATGAGTCAAACTTCTTGTACCACTGCCTTGGTGCCTGTTTCAACCCATAAAGACTTTTATTCAGTTTGCACACCATCAACTACTTCAAATCCTTCTGGCTGCTCCACATAAATCTCTTCTTCCAAATCTTCGTGAAGAAATGCAGTTTTCACGTCCAACTGCTCCACTTCAAGATCTAGGCTAGCTGCTAAGCTCAAAATTGTTCGAATAGAAGTCATTTTGACAACAGGTGAGAAAATTTCATCAAAATCAATACCTTTCTTCGATTCGAAGCCTTTAACCACCAATCGAGCTTTGTATCTGACCAGCTTGCCATTTCCATCTTTCTTGAGCTTAAAGACCCATTTACATTTTAGTGGTCTTTTACCCTTTGGAAGTTCAACCAGCTTGTACGTGCCATTTTTCTGTAAAGATTCCATCTCTTCTTGCATAGCTTTCATCCACTGGTTCTTTTCTGGATGGGACCCTCTTTAATACTTTCTGGCTCCCCCTTATCACCGATGTCAATCATCTAACACACTTACCTCAATAATTTGGAAAGTATTTCTAATCATCGACAAATGAAAGTGTCATTTTCTAAACAATCCAAAACATATTATATTATTCATAATCGTGATTTGTTGTGAACTCTTATTGGCAGTTTGGAGATAATGATTTTGTTTACCTGTAAAACGGTATAGTTAAATTTATATGTGGTTTATAGACAAACGAATTGATTTGGTCCCAAAATGATAAATTAATCTATATATATATTAAAGCAAGAAAGTTACAATATATAATTGACATTATGGTTGAGCCAAGTGGCAAGCTAATAAATGTCAATAGTATATGATAACTTTATTCTATATTTGACTATAAAGATAATTTTGAATTTATAGATAAAATGCTAAAATTCGAATTTAAATTAAAAATAAAATTTATCCTTTTTTATCATGTTATCATACTTAGTTCGGTTAATGATCATATGCAATCATGTTAGGAACTTTTGTTTTTTTTTAAATTATTTAAATACTATTTTGCCTCTAGCAAAAAAAAAAACTACTCCATATAACTATAAAACTCTTTCACATTTAAAATCCTATAAGTATAGTTCTTTGAAACACTGTAGCTACATTTGAATAAAACGAATTCTTTTAAAATAAATGTAATATATAGGGTACACGTCTATGTTTATCTAAGTAACAAAAAAGAGTTTACAAAATCACATAAAAGTTTAATTACATATATAATAAAGTAAACATACATGCTGGAAAAAGAAACATCACAAAATCAGTCAATATTAAAAAAAAGTTATTTCTTTTTTCTTCTTGAAGAATATTTGTTTGAAGAGTCAATTTGCATAAATAGACATCAAACAAATAACAAAACTTTGGCTATACAATTGCTATCATTAATTTCAATTTAGCACATTCAAGGAATTGAATGATATAAGTTGAAACTCCTTCATTTAGCTGTAGTCAAGCCAATATTGCAAGGGTATAATATTATTTTCGTTGAATAATATTAGTTTTGAATCGTTAGATTATGTGAAAGGTTTTTTTTCAAACTCAACAAAAGAGAAATTGGTTTCTAATTGATAGTTTATATAGCGACTTTTAAGCGTAACAAAGAGTATATATAAAGAAAAAAATTGGTACGACGTGAATTTTTTTTTAACGTAAACAAATTATTTCGAAAAAACTCTTTACTTTTTTTAATTCAAAGATAATAAATAGATAAGATATTTTTAAACACTAGTAGAGAATTTTAAAATTATTATAATAGAAGTTATATCATGGATAAACTCAAAAAACTGAAATCTTATGGAATATTTACATAATATCCGACCATATTTATTGTTTATTTTTTATAGTTAATATAAATAGATGATATACAGACAACACACTATTATACACATATTATATATAGATTATATATAAATTATACATCATTCAATTTTTTTAATTTAAGTAGTCGGGTGAAGACCTATTTAGGCTGATTAGATAAAGCCAAAAGAAAAATATTAAATAATTTCAACCAAAGACTAAAAATATAATTAAAGTTCGATAATTTTTATTAAAACTCATCCTTTTATAGTGAAATAAAAATGACATAAAAATAAGATAAAAGAAAATAAATATTGAAAAAATATTAGAAAGATCTAAAAATGAGAAATAAAAGATGACAACAAATTTCTTCTTATGTTTCATCTTTGTTGAATATAAAAAATTTGAAAGTTAATCTCATCGATATCAAATATTTTTTTTCCAACTCAAATACATACATTATAAGGTAAGGATATATTAGAATATTTTTTTAAATTTACATTATGTTTCTTTTTAAAAAAATCACTGTTACTAACAAATTGATATGATATTCTAATTTGAATTGGAATACAATTTGAGTAGTTTGCATTGAGGTTAAGCCAAGTATGATATCGAAAAATAAACTACTTGACAATTTCAAGACAACATATGCAATATTTTATAATAATAATCAACTAATTTAACATTCAATGATTCAAAAGAACAAATTTTTTGTATATATAGGGTATTAAAAATTCAAATTCTGGAGCTAAAGATATCGATAAACTTAAAGTGGAGTCATACTGAAATAAATCCGGCCAAAGAATTATTTAAATTTTTAGATAGCCAATTAAAGTGAATTTTAAATTATATCTTCACTTACATCATTATAAAGATAATCATTATTAGTATTATTATAATATATATATAAAAATTGAAATTTCAAAATAGAAATATCTTTTGAAAGATAAAATTATACCAAATAAGAGTTCAAGTCGTAGTATAAGAGTCACGTCATAATCAAAGAATCGTTTATCAACCTTTGTGTTTTGCCATAAATATGAGTTATTATTTCACTTTTTGGCTATTTTTAGGTTCCAATGACACCTATGAGAATAGTGCAAAAATAAAATTATAACTACAAGAATTGAGAAAATGTTAGTCTTTTTTCATGTAGTATTTCTTAATTAATATATGACGATTATCTATAATTATTTAGAAGGTTTAAATTTAAGGTTATTTACATATAATTTAAATAACTCAGATATTTAACATGGTTAATGTCAAATATCAATATGGAGTAAAAAAATTCACTAGCTAAAGAATTTTTTATATTTTTAGATAGCCAACTAAAATGAGTTTTGAATTAAGAATAATATTTTCAATTATTTTATTATAAAAATAATTATTATTGAAAAATAATATTTTAGAAACTGAAATTTTAAGAAAGAAATATTTTATAAGAGATGTCAACACACCCAATAAGAGTATAAGTGTAACGACCCCACTGGTCGTTTCGCTTTTAGGACTTCCCCAAAAATTAGACTTCCCGCGCTTGCCTTAACTAATTTACGACCCGCGAGGATAGTTGGTTCGGGACTTGGAGGAGTTTGGGTTGAAATAAGCACACTTGATTCCTTAAGATTTTCTTAAAAGGGTAAGTTTGACTTTGGTCAATATTTTTAGTAAACAGACCCGTACTTGTGATTTGCCGGTCCCGGAGGGTCCGTAGGAAAATATGGGACCTGGGAGTATGCCCGAAATCTAAGTCCGAGTAATAAATTTTTGTTAGAAATTGTTAAAACTGAAATTCGAAGAATTTGATGAAATTGATAAATGCGATCATATTGGTATCGGGCCCGTATGTTGATTCCGGAGCCCGGTACAGGTCTAAAATAACATTTAAGACTTGCCCACAAAATTTAGTGTCAATCTGAGTAGTTTAAGCACATTTCAACACGTTAGAAGTGAATTAAGAACTTGAAGTTCATAAGTTTGAATCAATTGGTTTTAGGGGGTGATTCTTAGATTTAGCGTTGTTTCGGGCATTCCGAAGGTTCAAGCGAGTCCGTTTCATGACTTCAAACTTGTCGGTATGTTCAGGCGGGGCCCAGGAGCCCCAAGCGTCAATCAGATGAGGCTCGAGTGAAGTTGGAAAATTTGAGAAGAGCTGAAGCTTCAGGTTGCTGTCATAACCACACCTGCGGTTGGTCAGCCACAAGTGCGAGACCGCAGAAGCGGTAGCTCCCTCGCAGATGCGGCCAAGGCAGGCCCAGTCAAAACTGTAGAAGCGCCTGCGCAGAAGCGGCTTCAAGACCATAGAAGCGGTCCCAGCTTGCTTGGCTAGTTTCGCAGATGCTGCCCTTCTCTCCACAAGCGGGACCGCAGATGCGGAAATCACTGAAGCAGTGAGCTTCATTTAATACAGGCTCTAAGTCATTTTGGCCATTTTTCACTCACCTTTGGGCGATTTTGGGAGCTTTTGAGAGAGGATTTCCACATATCATCTTGTGGTAAGTTCATCCTCCTTATTTCTAAGTTTAATACTTGAGTTTTGGGTAGATTAACACACCAAAATTATGAGAAATCAAAGGGTTCGAGCAAAATCTAGGGTTCTGATGAAACTTTGATTTTAACACGAAATTTGTTATGGAATGGAGTAGAAATCATATATTATTGATCCTTAGGTTATAGAGAACAACTTCCTTCGAAAATTTTTGGAATTCGGGCCCGTGGTCGGGTTTTAGGAAACTTGTGTTAAGAGTTGAGGAATTACTTTAGTAATTAAAATGCGTTTAATGGGGACTAGTTCTTAAGAAAGAAAACGCGGGCTGCTGTGGGATGATGACTGCAGACTGCCAACTTTGAAAAAGGAACCAACAAGGAAGAAAAATCTTCCTTAATTAATAGGGATGGACCCCACAAATCTCCCCTCCAGTCTCATTCACCTGAAGGAGGTAACACTAGAGGTTCTAGTTTGAGTGTATACCGACAAGTTCTTTGCATAGATCAAACTTGTCTCTTGGTACCACTTTGGTCAGCATATCCGAAGGATTCTCACTTGTATAGATCTTCTTTACCTGCATAGACTCATCCTCTATCCTTTCTTGAATCCAATGATATCTCACGTCGATATGATTTGTCCTTGCATGATACATGGTATTCTTGCTAAGTTCTATTGCACTTTGACTGTCACAATAGATGACATACTCCTTTTGATGCAATCCAAGCTCTTAAAGGAACCGTTTCAACCATATCATGAATCTGTAATTACCCAAAAGTGTTTAATGAATGTGAGGGACATAAATGGGTGAAATTCAAAAATAGCCAGATTTACAACTAGTCGTTCAAAAAATAGCTCAGTTTCAAAAGTAATCGAAATTTAGCCACTTTTTATTTTAAGATAATTTTGAGCAAAAACACTGTTCAAAACCCGGAAAAATATGCCAGTATATTATGCTGGAGTTCCTGCATAAGTATACTTGAGCTCCAGCATATTATACTGGAGTTCCAAGATAAGTATGCTGGAACTCAAGCATAATATGATGGAGTTCCAGCATAAGTATCCTGGAACTCCAGTATAATATGTTGGAGCTCAAGTATACTAAGAACTCCAGCATAATATACTGGAGTTCCAGCAAGTATATCGGTCCAGCATAATATACTGGAGTTCCAGCAAGTATATCGGTCACCGATGCTTCAGTCTCCAATATATTATACTGGAGCCAGCAAAGTATACCGGTCTAACATAATATGTTGGAGTTCATACACAGGTGCACCTAACTCCAGTATATTATATTGGACCGGTCTTTGTTGCAGCAAAGTAGTGACTATTTTTCATTGACTTGGTAAACGTTGGCTATTTTTGAAGGACCAATCCGAAAACTGACTATACCGTATTATTTTGACGACATAAACTGTTACTGCAAATTAAAATCCCACTAATAAAAGAACAGCGAAACTCACGATAACTTCCAGGTCCGAACACCAAAATCTTTCCTTGCTTTAGAATGGCGTAAAGGCTAAAGAGGATTAATGGCAATCGGGCTTTGATTGAATTGCTGCTAGGCTGCAACCCTCGCTTATTCTAAAAAAACGTAAATATTCGATTGTCAACTCATATGTTTCTTCACATTTACCCTCCCATTCTCTTGCTCTAATAAATCAGTCAAAGCAATTCTCGCTGCTCTGATTTACGATTAGTAATTGAAAAATAGTCATAGTAGTTTCAAAAGTAATCCAAATTTAGCTATTTTTTTATGTGAAAATAAAATTTAAACAAAAACTTTCTTAAAAATTTGAAAAAATTCTAACATAATATGCTGGAGTTCGAATTTATTTACATATAAGCTTTCAGCATAATGTATTGAAATTTCATAATGTATTGGACTTCTAAATAATATTTGGAAAGTTTATATACAGGAATTCCATAAGCCAGCATATTATGTTGGAATTTTTCGTGCGCGGAAATTCCAACATAATATGTTAAAAGTTTATGTGCAATGGCTTCATAATATATTTGGAACTTTTCATATTTCGGCAAAATACTACTAGCTATTTTCAATGACTTTACAATTCAATTATCAATTGAAAAATTGGTTAGTCCGTGCTATATTCGCTATTTAAAGACGAGCCCCTAATAGGGCTATCCTGTCTATCCCCAACTTTGGACTGAGTCAAATCAGATCAAGTCCAGTAACCACAGAGACTTGGAGGCCCATGGGCCAGTCCTCGATACGCGAGCCTTTCCTAACGGCAGAAGAGATGGCGTCTCCATTTTCTCTCGCCATCACTTTCCCATCGACTCAATACCTCAATACTGACCGAGCTGAACATTCCACCAAAAACCTAAGCGCTTTGCTATTTTATTGGTCAAAGCTTGGCCCATCGGCCGCCGTCGCAGCTGAATCCAGCAATGGCCGAAGTCGATACCTCAAATGCTCCATCCTTATCTGAGGTAATTACCAAAATGCTAATCCAATTTTCAGTTTTCTGTTTGGTTTGCGCTTTGTTTTCATAAGATGTTCAATTTTATCTTTCTTTGTTCATAAATTTTTACTTTTGAAATACTTGTGATCCATTTGAAGTTTTGAATCCGGATATAAGCTTGATCTGTAATTTTGTTCCAGTTCTGAGACTGAGAATTTATTTATTTATTAATTAATTTACTGAATAATGACATTTAGTTTTAGAAAGAGAAAATAAGAACTAGTTCTGATTTCAATGAGATTCATTTTATAATGATTTGCTTGAGTCTTTTCTTATCTAGATTTTGAGTTACACGAGCAGTTGACGGAGAACTTCCCTATTATCAACTTGGAAAAACTAAATGGTGCTGAGAGAGCTGTCACCATGGGAATGATTTGAGATACTCTCAAAAACTTCATTCTGCATAACTTAAAATTCTCTTTCAAAGAACCTTAAAAAAAGTCCTCCCGGCTCTTTCCTGTACCTTTCGCCCATTAGTGCAGCAGAAAATGACCTTTTCAATCAATACAGTGTCTCCTTTTTCTTTTTGTTGAAGTTAGGTGTTATATTACTGGCATCAAGAAGATGCAAAAGAATACAAAAGAAGTTGGATTAGCTCCTATTACTAAAAAATCCTATGTCTATTACAGAGTCTCCTTTTTCAGACTATGCTTTATGCTTTATGAACGAGTATATCTTGACAATTAGAGTCATTTTTTATAATTTCTAGGGCAAACACCATTGTTATAAAAGAAAAAAGAAATTCATTCAAAAGATAGGCAATAAACTACTAAATATTTAAAATTCCCATAAGTCGTGTCATGTTTAAATGTTAAAAAGATTAAAAAGTCAAAGACTTTGCTTACTGGGTCCTTTCTTTGACAGTTTATACCAAATCTCATCCTAAAATATCCAAATTTTTACGAAACTTAAAATCGGATTTGAAAAGCTTGAATTGGTTAACTGGTATTATCAACTTCAGGTATATGCAAGCAAACATTAATGCTAGAGTTATGCGTTTCTCCATATTTGTAGCTTGTGTTAAAAAGACAACAATAGCAACAATAAACTTAATTCACTGAATAAGTTGAGAAATTTAGAAAATAAATCTAATTGTCAAGATACTCGTTCATAAAGCATATTTAGGAAAAGGAAACACTTTATTGAGCAAAAAGCTTCTTTTCTGTTGCACTAACTGACAAAAGGTAGAGGGAAGATCTTGAGAGAGGAAGGACTTTTTTAGAGGTTCTTCGAAAGAGTGTTGTGAGTTATGCAGAATGAGTCTTTGAGTGTATCTGTAATCATTCCTGTGGTGGAAGCTCTCTCAGCGCATTTAGTTTTTCCAAGCTGATAATCGGGAAGTTCTCCATCTTTCTTGCAGAATGAAGAATGCGTTTTTGAGAGTAAAGAAATGTGTTTTTGCGTATATAGTGTGTGATAACAAGATCGAAGATGAATGTGAGTTTTTATGTCAAAAGATTAACGCTTTCTTGGGTATTTACACGATCAGTTGATGGAATTTGAGGTTCATCTAGTGAGCGAGAAAACGAAGGTAAAGAGAGGAAAGCCAAGTAGTTTATATCGAGTAAAGGGAGGAAAGAGCTAGGTTTCGTATAGAAGAAGAGGTTTTTTTGCTTTTCGACAGGAGATGATACATATGCGCTCTTAAAGAGTTTTATTGTCGAATTGATCTCGAAATTGGATCCCAATAGTTGTTGCTGCCCAAAGGTGCTTTATGAAAGTCGGTCCACAGCAGTGAAAGTACGATTGATTCTCGAAGCATCAATCTCATTCTATGCTCTATGCCATCTTCCTTATACTTTGACTATTAATTCATGTTTGGCTTACTAGGGCACGAGTGCCGTTACTAGTTTTGGGGCTTTGATTGGCAAAAGCAGTTTTCGCCTTCTAGCCAGCAGTTGCCGTATTAGCCTTCAGACTTTCCTTACCCACCGTTATTGAGAAAAAAGAGGCCTAAAGGTTGGACATCCATCGTTGCCGTGATGACGCGGTTGAATGTTCATTCAATCCAACACCCGGCCGATCAAACCTATCCTTGGGTTTGATCCAGCAAGTGGTTCCCTCCCCAAAATAAGGATAGTCGTTAGGTCATGAATGGAATGCGAGGAAGAGAGATAAGCAGTTGGCGGGGACCATCCGTTATCGGTCCATATTGGGAAGCACCACTTCCCGAGAAGATAATCTGCTTTCCTAAAATCCCTACTTTATTGCTCTAGCTCTTGACTCATATGGCACTGAAATTGGATAGGTTCTACCTGTAGGGGCCCGCTTCCATAATAGACTTTGAAACCTTGCTTTCCCTTTCGATGTTCGATCCCGGATACCATGACTTGCCTTCAAACAGGCTTCACCTTCAAAGGACAGTAATCGATCTGCGGACAGCAAGGCCAATGGAGATCAAATTTACCGGGGTCTGAGTCGTGTCTTGTCCTTGTGTCCTCTCTATGCCTCTTATGTCCTTCTTTCCTTCGTTTGGGACTCACTAGCAAACTCCTTGGTGCTTTCGTGCTTCTGATGAACCAATGATAGAGATCCTTCTAAAATCACCGCACTCAACTAAGTCAATAAGACCGTGAAATAACCTTTGTTTTGAGTTGAGAAAGTAAGAAGTTGTTCACAAAATAAAGAACTGCTATCTTCAACGCATCATCATCTATTTTCCGTTTCTGCTTCATAAAATAGTCTGCTAGTTGGGCCAATGTCACAGATGCATTCCCAAAATATTTTTGAAATCAACCTATTCTCTGCTATGCTCTCTATACTTGTATCACCCTTACATTTCAGCCCAGTAACAAGTATGAAAAACTATATGCTTTGTTCATTTCTAGAGAGAATAGCCAAGCGAACATGTGCAAAGAAAAGTGAATATCCATCAAATGGTTGTCAATTGGAAAGCTGTAAGGACTAAAGATCTGTTTGTAACCAATTTATTTGAGCATATCATAAGTTAACATTACTATTAATAAAGACACTATGAAACAAATCTTTACTAAAATGTGAATGTGTTTACTTTTTCTTACAGTTTCTTCGCAAAAGAAAAAAAAAATTCAAAGCAATTGAATTATTAAACTCATCCTGAAGTAAAGCATTATTGAATATATACTTTTTTTTTTATAAGGACTGAATATATACTATTATGCTTAAGTTAAGGGAAGTTCAACCTTATCAACCCTTGGTCCCTGGCTGGGGAGGCCTTGCTCGATCTAGTTTTGCAAAGAGGTACCCGTTGCATGGTGCTATCATAAACATAATATATACTGCAAGAGTGTTGCACTTTAAAGTAAATAAGTGATACCATAATTTGCAGTTCAGAAGAATGAAAATTCGTCGTGCATTTCCATGTATAATCCAGCTTTATTTTGTCAAAGCTCAAGAGGTCCTATAGATTCTTCTGCAGATCAATTGGATAACCTAGATCAGCATTTTAATCTGGAGTAGAGCTACTTGATGATGCATTTATCAATATAAAGTAAAAGCGAAAAGGCAAATCCTTCTGGGGCCTTAAGCGAGTAGGAAGAAGGGAAGCGCATTCGTCTTAAAAGCGTACAACGTACACCTAGACTGTGGAAGTTTGTAGTTGTAACATCATAATTGCAACATCCAATATACAACAATTATATTAATCCCGGCATGTATCCAAAAACAAAAAAAATTAATCCTAACAACGGGGAATCTTAGTCGTGAGTTGGTTGACTTCCTGAACTTTCACCTTGGTGGTGAGGGTTCAATTCCCTATGCGAGAAGTAACTTCTTATCCCTATAATAAATAAATAAAAAGAAATCCAACAAATGAAATTAGATACTATTCCAAAGTAATTTCAACAAGCCCATGGAAGGATTGCTTCGATCACAAAATTATATTCAATCTTATTAATGAGCAATAAAAATAACTACTTTGCGGTGATATATGTAAGCAATAGAATAAATCATACACAACATTCAATTTTCTGATCAGTAACTTCAATCACAAAATTGTTTCATTTTTATTACTCCCTCCGTTTTAATTTATGTGAGCCCATTTGATTGGGCATGGAGCTTAAGAAAAGAGAGAAGACTTTTGAACTTGTGGTGTAAAATGAGACACATATATTTTGTGTGGCTATAAATCATTGCATAAAGGTAAACTCTTTACTAACATAGAAAGAAGTCGTTCTTTTTGGCACAGACTAAAAAGGAAATTAGTTCACATAAATTGAAACAGAGGGAGTATTTAATAAGCTATAAAAATATTTAGTTTACAGCATTCAATTGTATATTTATTTGTTTTAGGCGATTTATGGATAAATTAGCTTTAGCTTTGAGTTATTCTTATTATTTTCCTGTCAATCTATAAATCAAGAATAGAGAACAAGATAGGAATGGAGAAAAGGAGAAGAAAAAAGGCTAAGATAAGCCCAAAAGCTAAAGTAATCGATGAACAAGAAGCATTACTGAAGTATACCAAGAGAGGAGGAAAAGAAGAACAAGAAGAACCGAAGCGTACCAAGAGAGGAGAAGAAAGGACAACAAGGAGAACTGAAAGCTTGCTAGAGAAGAATCCCAGTACACAAATAACAAAAGAACCCATCTTTTGTCGATTTTTTCTCCTTTTTCTTCATTGGTTAACTTAGATTCAAAGAAGCAACTACTTCTCCCGTGGTTCCCTTGGTGCCTCTCCCTCTGAAGTGCAAACAATCCCCCCCACCCCACCCCACCCCCCCTCACGTCATTGTTTTGTTGGAGCAGTCACTTTCGAATTGATCATCGATAGAGAAATGTGTTTTAACATCTTTTCTTCACCTATTTGTAAGCTTGTAAGTTATTTAACTCTTCCAATTTGACATGTTTCTCTAGAATTTAATGTTATTTTTCATTGAGATTTTCGTCGCCTTTGATAAAGTTTTTTGCTGCAAATGACAAACTTTTTCCTGTTCCTGGATTTGCAGCAATACTTGCTGAAAAAGCAGGAAGAGAAATCCCCTGAGGCAGCAAAACCAGTGGAAGAAACTGAGGTTAAGACCCCTTCAGCTGCTCCAACTGAAGAAGTGATTTCCAAAAGTGAGGAAGATCCAGTGGTTGAGAGCACTGAAGTTGCCCCTGCACCTGAGGAAAATAGTGAAGCCGCAGCTGAAGCCTCTCCAGCTGTCGAGGCTTCCAGTGATGAAAGCAGTGAAAGTACTGAAGATGAGGCCTCGGGAAATGAGGAATCTGCTGTTGAAACCCCTGAGATTAAGGTTAGATCTGTTAACCATCAATGTTGACTCCTTTTACTAGCGCTGATATGCATTGACCGTATTCTGTTGTTTATGTTATGATCGGCAATCAGCTTGAGACAGCACCTGCTGACTTCCGCTTCCCCACTACGAATCAGACAAGGCACTGCTTTACCAGATATGTTGAATATCATCGGTCAGTAAACACAGCTATACTAGCCATTCCTCCTTTTCTGTTTTTTTCGGTGTCTTGTATTCTAAATCATTTCGAGTAATAAAGTTTCATTTATGTACCATTGGTTTGTCTTTCAGTTGTGTAGCTGCAAAGGGTGAAGGTGCACCTGAGTGTGACAAGTTTGCCAAGTACTACCGTTCCCTTTGCCCGGGTGAATGGGTATGTTTGTTTTGTAGTTTTGGATTTTCATATTTATTTGCTTTTGGTAATATGCTAAATCATCTTATTCCCGTGTTTAACAAATCTTTGGGCAAATATGGGATGAATTATGTATTAGGCGTCTACTAATGAGACAGAATTCCCATTGAGCAGTTGGACAGATTTAGACTTCAATGTGGATTTTGACCCTATGAAATTGGAACTGTTAGAACTTCAAATCACTAAGGTGGTCCTTTGTTTCATGAACATGTAGTGTTGGAATTGTAATGCAGATTTTGTGAGGCTTTCATTGAGATCTCGTGAATTGTAGACAACAAAACAAGTGAGTCGAGGGAAGAAAGGATTGGTTGACGCTTGTCACAGGCAGTTGGAGAAAGCCAAATATGGCAGGGAAGGAGGGATGGAGAGAGAAGGGTAGAAGGGAGTTAGAGACCTGCTCTCATTATCCTGCATTGAAGAGGAAGATGGGTACTTTTCTGTCGTTGATATATAGGAGAGCCGAGCTGTGCCAAATCTGGGGGCATGAATCTTGGGCAGTATTTCATATCAGAATGAATTGGGAACATGCATCCATTGACATTTGAGTTTGCCTTTTTCAAACTTTTTGCTGAAACTGTAGGAGAAGACGTGCTTGTGGATTTAAATCCCTAAGGGCCATCCTAGGAGGCCCAAGACGTTATCCTATTTAACTGAATTAGGAAGCAATCAGGTAGTAAGCCTGCCACCAGGATTCCAATTGGTTGACGCTTGTCACAGGCAGTTGGAATATGGGAGGGAAGGAGGGATGGAGAGAGAGAAGGGTAGAAGGGAGTTAGAGACCTGCTCTCATTATCCTGCATTAAAGAGGAAGATGGATACTTTTCTGTCTTTGATATATAGGAGAGCCGAGCTGTGCCAAATCTGGGGGCATGAATCTTGGGCAGTATTTCATATCAGAATGAAATGGGAACATGCATCCATTGACATTTGAGTTTGCTTTTTTCAAACTTTTTGCTGAAACTGTAGGAAAAGACTTGTGCTTGTGGATTTAAATCCCTAGGGCCATCCTAGGAGGCCCAAGACGTTATCCTATTTAACTGAAATGGGAAGCAATCAGGTAGTAAGCCTGCCACCAGGATGACATCCTAACCCCAGCCCTGCATTCCAATATGGATTTTTTCAGAACTTTCTGCATAACGCGCTTTCATATAAAATTGTCTTGATTATATGTACACTCTGGAAGGTGGTGGTGAAAGTTATGAATTAAACGGTGAAGTAGTGGCTTTCTGGTTTGTATGGCTGTAGCATTGTTATCAGCAATGTGGTAGTCATGAAATTACTAGGAGAACTTGGCATTGGTCTTGATATGCCCTTGATGCTAGCTCGGTTGAGGGTTCTAGCATAGCAGTGTAGTAATCTAGTTTCCTGGTGGAGTTACCGTGAGTGAAGTTAGCAATTTAAGTATACTCCGGGTAGTGATTGGGGTGGACATGGCTGAGATGTGCAGTATCGAGAGTTTACAGCTATGATCCCTAGTACTAATCGTGTAAGTCGGATGTAGCCAGTATTGAATGATCAAATGCTTGAGTGAGGATATCTTCTTGTGGAGCATAGCAATTTTAGTCGGCCTAAAACAAGATTAAACTAAAATATTACCCAATAAGGACTATCTGAAGCAAGACCTTGTCATTTGTTAGATTGGCTTTCTGGCCACACGTGATATCTTCTTAACTCATAAACTTTTAGCTCTGGTGGTAATTCTATTTTATGGGCCCTTACAATCTCATGTTGTCAGCTTCATGTGTTCTTTGTTGCTTTTGATAATGGCTGCAGATTGACAGATGGAATGAGCAGAGAGAGAATGGCACCTTTCCGGGACCATTGTAAATCGTGGTGCCTAATTGTTCTCGTCCTTGCTGCATCTGAATTCCCAAATGAATGGGGACTCCATTTTTGTTATCAATAAATTTTGCCGTGCTTATTGTCACTAGCTCAAGCCTTCAATGAGTTCGCTGCTACAAAAAGTTGTTTCGCATAATCACTTATTGAGTTCTCTTCCTAAATACAATTTCACACATCAATCTCTTGTAGTTTACTTGTGATGAATCATCTACTGTTCACATTATAAACGATTCTGAAGATGACTGATATCACACAAATAATGCTTAATTTTCCATCCCTCTATTTAGCTCCTTTCACATGGCATGTGCCACCACCTAATATCTGCTCATGGGGTTTGTAATTGTTCTCATTATACGACGAAGATTAGAGTTCTAATTGAGCGAGTAATAAATATAAGATCTCAATAACCTGGTTTAAGGATTTTGTGATGGAAACAAGGAAAACCTGCATTTCCTTCCCAAGGAAGGCTGGTTTCAAATGTGAGTTTTTGTCAGTGGTAGGACTTGTCTAAACTTATCTTGTCATGCAACAGCCTAATAGCCCGTTTGGCCAAACTGCAAAAATTAGCTTATTTTGAGAAGCAGTTTGTGTTTGGCTAATTGGTTTGAAAAGCACTTCTAAGCAACACTTAGTGTTTGGCTAAGCTGTTAAAAACTGCTTCTAAATGTATTTTTCTCAAAAGTGCTTCTCAAAAAAGTGCTTTCGGAGAGAAATTACTTTTTTCTGCTTCTCCAAAACTACTTCTGTTTCTCCTTATAAGCACTTTTTTTTCTTTCAGAAGCTTGGCCAAACACCTCAATTTTTGGCCAAAAGTGCTTTTGGCAAAAAAAATATATATATATTTTTGGCCAAAAATAAGCTTAGCCAAACAGGCTATAAATAGGATATATCTTGAAGTTGAACGCGATATATGCTTGAATAAACTATAATTTATTGACGATGATGTACATGTATTCTGTGCTGCATGCTCGTGAGTTTATAGAACTCTGAGAATTGCACGATTAAGCGCCCTCAGGTTCTGAAAATTTTTATTAATGGGTTATAGAACGGGTCAGTTTTCTATCTGGTATTTTGCTCCCTTAATGTGTGGCAGATTTCAGTTGTTTGCATCTTGCACCCTTTATGCAGATGCACCAAGCAAAAACCTATATTTAATTTGCACTTTCACCTTATATTGTTACAATTCGTCCCTTAACCGATTCAATTATTTGAAACCGTAAGAGACCTAATCAGAATTATTGCGACTAACAAACAGAAAAAGCATGGACGATTCTGGATAGACATGCACCGAAGGGCTTGTATTGTCTCATCAAACCATAAAGTATAGGAAAAACAATATTTTTCTTGACCATTGAATAGAAGAGTGCATAGGATACTTTCCTTCCGGATAAGCTGATCGTCACTCCAGGGCAGCAAGCTGGTCCATGCAATAGATTTGTATGCTTTAAGAGTCTCAAATATTTGGGGGGATAACCAGAACCAGAGACTTTGGCTAGCCAAAATGATATATTGCCAAAAACAGAACTCCTAATCAAAATTGGTGGAAAGAGAATGGACTGGAATCTGGATAGGACGACCAGAGAGATAGATGTCTACTTTGGAGAGGCAAATAGCAGAAATGCTTGCTCTGTGTGTGTGCGAAGGCACTCCACTTCCAAATTTAAAAACTAAGTAGAACCACAAAAGGGGTCAGTAATTGAAGGAAGAAGGTGCTAGGAGAGAGAGAGAGAGAGAGAGAGAGAGAGAGAGAGAGAGAGAGAGAGAGAGAGTCAAACTCGTTTAGGAACCGAGTCAAACTCAAGGCAACATCCTTAAATTATAAATCAATTTCCTAAAGGGCACCAAGTATTCTTGAATTATTACTCAAGTTGTAGGGTCGATAATTCCTAATAATGGTAATGCTGAAGAAATGATAGACTATGTTACCTAAACTCAAATCCACCAAGTGCTTGGTTTTAAGCTACAAGCCTAAGGAAGAGACCAAAGAACTCGCACTGGCAGCATCAGTAATGACAACCAATCTAAAGGAGCAACGCATTTAAATGAGAAATACCAAAAATGTCTGATGACACAGCATCAAATTTCCAGTACCTGACATTCATCAAGATCTACTTGTCCATATCATTGTCTCAGACACAACCAAAATGAAAGAATTTCCAGGATAAAGAGCTATTTCCATCAAAAACTTCACAGTAATAACTAACAAAGCAGGAGCAGTCTTATCCCCTCAACTAACCAAATTTACCTAAGATCAGTACTAGAATCCTTATAATTCCTAAAAACAAGAATTGACCTTTACATTACATTGGCAGTTCAGTACTAGAATCCTTATAATTCCTAAAAACAAGAATTGACCTTTACATTACATTGGCAGTTTAGACAACTTTCTAACCTCAACCCTCCATTGCTCCACAATTATTTATAATCAACTTTGGGCCGAACTCAACCTCAAATGCTAGCTCATGAGATGAGGATTGCCCGAGACCATATAAGGAAACCCATTTTTAAATTCCCAACATATTATTACTTAAGTGTCTTGACAAAAGTATATTTGTACAGACTTCTTAATGTAAAAGACACTATTTTCAACCTGTGAGGATCTAGAAGCAGTTAAAATATTTTAGGAAAGTATTTTTCGAGGAAATTGATGTAAACCGAAAAGAACCACATCCATCTACCTGAGAGGCCGAGAAAAGAACTAAAATCAAAATGGTTGTTGTTAACAGCATTCTTTTTGACATCCCTAGTCATACAAGGAAACCAATATGTTCCTGGTCATATTGCATCATACAAAGATGCATACTAGAACTAAAGCTTAAAACTTCTGTACACGAGCTGATCCGAGAGGAAGTTTACCAAAGCTAATTCATATATCCTCATACACCAACATAAATGACTAGCGACAAAGTAGAAGCCCTTGAGTAACACTAACTATGATTTGGTTAACCATGAATCAGCAAAATCAACAACATGAAACCATATATTTTCACATCCAAGAAATAGCAAACATTCAAATGCTAAATAAGCTGTTGTGACAACAAAAGACAGTGAGACTGGACAAAATACGGTTTATACCCAATTGCAAATCACACATAACAAGCTCCAACTTTGATAAATAAATATGCTACTTGTCAATGCAGAGAGCTAAACTACACAAATTTAGCAATTAACAGAACTACAAACAGAAACCAAACTAGAAAAGCAAGTTGGCCCTAAATTAGTTTACTTTTGCAAGATGGTAATACCAGAAGCTCCCATGGCTTCGCGCACCAGCTTCCCCTGCTCAGTGATCAGATCCACCCTCCTGAAGCACAAGTCAAACTCAGCTAACTTCAAAGACGTCAACTTTTCCTTCATCTCATTCCTCTTCTCAATACTAATCAACCCAGAATTATCTTCAAGCCACTTCTCCAGTTCAGCAACACTTCTCTCACACAAAACCGAACTCAAATTCTGTGCACCAACCTCTACATTTTTCTCCCTCTCCACCACCTCAGCCCTCTGTTCCTCATTTTCCTTCATCGCATCCTCCAAAACCACATTATCTTGACCTTCACTCTTACTTTGCTCCTTTTTTGAAGTTGTTCCATTCTCCACTACTCTATCAACTTCTTCAACTTTCTCACCCTTATTATCAGTTTTCTCTTTACCCCAAATCTTTTTGGACAATTCATAAGTTTTTTGTTCATGCGGTTTAGAAAAGGTTCTCTCTTTTTTTCCTTTTTTCTCTTTCCCAGCATTGTTCTCATACTTCCTTTTCAACCTCCTAATCTTATCTTGCAACTGTGTCTTACTCACGTCTACATGCAAAGATTTTTTAATAAATTCATGAAATGCGCTCAAATCAGCAACCGGGTCGGATTTTTTCTTGGACCTGTAATCAATCATGCCCTTTAAAATAACAATTTCGTCATCTTCACTCCATAATCTCTGAAAAAGCTGCCTTTTCACATCCTCAGAAGGTGTTTTTTGCTTCACTGGAGTTTCAATCTCTTTTTTGGGTGTCTTCTTAGACCTCTTAGATTCCTTTGTTTCAGCACCGTCCACTACCACCGGCCGTTTAGCTCCGGAACCGGCGGATGACTTCGCCGGAGGAGGAGAAGTGGGTTTGGCAGTAGCATTTGGTTTGGATCTAGGCTTGGGAGCAGATTTTTTTGGGTCGTCCATGGGTTTGGATGCTAAGGGTTTTACTGCTACCGGGTTTGGTTTCTGGGTTAGAGGTTCGGATTCTGATTCAGACTCAGAATCGGACCCGGATTCCTCTGCAGATGAAGAGGAATCTTCAGGTGGTTGAGGCTTTTTTGGAGCGGCAACTGGTGGTTTTTTCAAGGGTGGTTGTTGTTTTTCTGGCTCCGGTTCGGGTTCTGATTCTGATTCAGATTCAGATTCAGATTCAGAATCTGCGTTTCCCGGGGAAGAAACTTCCATTTCGTTGCCGGATTCTTCTTCCTCCTCGGAATGCTTCTTAGCCATTTTGAAAGGGGAAAGGGTTTAGGCGTAAGGGCAAAGCCGCAGAGATACAGAGAGGAGTGGGGATTATTGCTCTGTTCCCCCCTCTCTTTTCTTTTTAACACTTAAGGCGACGTTAAAATCAATTACTACTTCGTTATCGATAAGTGAGAATGCCAGTAGGAATTAACCACTTTTACCTTTTCAAGGTTAGTCAAATTAAAATCCAATAGCACAACTCCCTCCATCCAAACTTTTCATGGAATTGTTTACTTTATCAAAATTAAAATTTAAGAGATTTGTTAAACTTAGCTCAAAGTAATAATATAAAATAAAAAAAATAGATAAGAGTTATAGAAAGGAGAGAATCTTATTTTTTTTTTACGGAAAAGTCCAAATAACCCCCTAAACTTTACGATAAGGTCTATATATAACCCTCGTTAAAAGTTTGGTCCATATCTAATTTTGTCGTTACAATATTGGCCCGGATACCCCCCTCGACTTTACGATAAGGTCTATATATAACCCTTATTTTTTTAACAAAATATTTTTTTTTTAAACAGAAAATTATTTGTTGAAAATAATTTCTTCAATTCTTAAAAAACAAAAATATTTTGTTAAAAAACGAATTTTTTTCCTGTTTTTACAACAAGAAAAAAACAGTTTTTACAAATTAGTTTTTCCAGTTTTTACAAAAAAAATCTGTAGAAAAACTAAAGAATGAAGAAACAAAACATTTTTCAAAAGCAAAAATAATTTGTTGAAAATATCTTATTCAGTTTTTAAAAAACGAAAATAGTTTTTTAAAAATTAAAAATGTTCTAATTCCTCTATTTTTACATTTTTTTCATTTTCTACAAATATGTTTTTACAAAAAAAATATTTTGTTTAAAAAACGATTTTTGAAATTTGTTTAAAGTTTTAAAAAAAGAAATTAGAACAATTCCAAAAGAAAAAGAAATTTCTTTTTGTGAAACTTTAAAAAAATTGCAACAATAATTTTTTTAACAAAATTATTTTTTTGTAAAAACTGAAAAAAAAATGTAAAAACAGAGGAATAGAACATTTTCAGTTTTTAACAAAATATTTTCGTTTTTTAAAAACTGAATAAAATATTTTCAACAAATTATTTTCGCTTTTGAAAAATATTTTTTTTCTTCATTTTTCAGTTTTTTTAAAGATTTTTTTTGTAAAAACTGAAAAAAAAATGTAAAAACAGAGGAATAGAACATTTTCAGTTTTTAACAAAATATTTTCGTTTTTTAAAAACTGAATAAAATATTTTCAACAAATTATTTTCGCTTTTGAAAAATATTTTTTTTCTTCATTTTTCAGTTTTTTTAAAGATTTTTTTTGTAAAAACTGGAAAATAAATTTGTAAAAACTATTTTTTTTCTTGTAAAAACAGAATAAAAATTATTTTTTAACTTTTTAAGAACTGAAGAAATTATTTTCAACAAAATATTTTCAGTTTTTACAAATATATTTTTACACAAAAAAAATATTTTGTTAAAAAAACGAGGGTTATATATAGACCTTATCGTAAAGTCCAGAGGGGTATTTGGCTCCGTTTAAAGTCCAGGGGGTATTCGGGCCAATAGTATAATGGCAAGGTTAGATATGGGCCAAACTTTTAACGAGGGTTATATATAGACCTTATCGTAAAGTTCAGGGGGTATTTGGACCTTTTTCATTTTTTTTATGTATTTAAGTGTATCCAATGTGGTACCAAAACTCTCTATTATATAATTACATAGAGACATACAAAAAAATACCATAAATATGACATTTAACATTTGAGATTATGGAGGAAGATCATTGGGAGGTTATAGAGGTGTGAGAGTTACAACTATAATGGTAAGGAGTAGTGAGAGTTATTACGTAATGGAGAAGAGTAGTGGGAGTAACTTCTTTAAGAGTTATAGACATCCACTACAAAATATAATATTTCATAACACTCCCCTTGGATGTCTATAGATAATATGCCTCGCTAAAACCTTACTAAGAAAAAACCATGTGGGAAAAAATATTTGTGAAGGAAAAATAGTACACATATTTTGTAATACGCATTATTTGCTGCCTCATTAAAAACCTTGCCAAAAAAACCCAGTGGGATAAAATCTTAACTAAGGGAAAAAGAGTACAGTGCGTATTTGCCTCTCCCTGATGAAAATATCACTTTATTCTTTGGAGACGACAAATTCCAAACTTGTATAACAACTTCTCTAATATTGAGATATACAATGCCTTGTGAAGAAGTTTGTTAAATTATCACTTGAACAAATTTGTTGAAAAACTTTGGTGAATGTACTTTATTTTGTCTCATTCGATAGTCCTTTTTTCAATTGAGTTGTGCATGCAGTATCATCTTCAATTTAATTAGAAGCTTGTTGAATATCACAATATGGCATTAATTGTTTCGAGAAAGAATTTCAGAAAATGCCTGCATTTTCATAATTCTTTTTGGTGTAAGATCTATTTACTAGCCATCATTTCTGCCTTGTATTTTTTTCTGCAATTTATGTTCCTATATTTCCTAGGCAAAATACATAGTTTACCCATCGAACTTGTACTCAAATCTCTTTTATACACCTGTTAAACACGAGAATAGCATTACACACTAAAACTTTTAAAAATGTGTCAATTACACATATCTTTTGTCATGTGACACATGCATGTATTACACATAAAAGAGGTGCGTGAAAACTATAAAATTTGTCTGAAATTAATTTTTTTTTTTTTGTTTTTCCCTTTTTTAACTATGTTCTTTCCAAATTAAAGAAAAAAATAATCCATGTCTTCTTCCCCAACCCACACCCCAACGTTCCCTCCTCGTCTTCTTCTCCAACCTCCATCTTAGTTTTGTCTACTCCCCTTATATTTCGTCTTTCCAACAAACACCCATGAATAAGAAAAAGAAAAGAAGAAGAAAATAGGGGTTATTGGGTCTTGTAAAAATCATCATTGTTGACCTTTTGAAAAGACTTGAAAATTTAATTGGGTCTTGTTGATTTTGGTGTTCTATGACCTAGAAAATTAGTTTAAATTCATAATCATTGTTGAATAAAAATTTACTTAGGTGATTAATTTTGATAAAATTCAAAAAACACCATTAACAAGTTTGAAGTTTTGGGTTTGAGCTTGAATTTGAAATTTGTATAAGGTTTTGTGATGGATGTTGTTAAAACTTGTTTAAATTTGGAAAAAGAGTTGAATCTACAGTTAAGGAAGAAGGTGCTCGTAGTGGAAGGGTTGGTGGTACTATGGTGGTGGTGGAGAAGATGATGGGGTTGGGGAAATGAGGAGGGGGTGGGGTTTTTTCTTTTCTGTATTTTTTTCTTTGGGAAGATTCGGAGAGGGGGACAAAGGTTTTTTTTAGGGTCTTTTTTCGATTTATGACATGTATCAGATGTTGATTGGCGCGTGTAATAACAATCTTTAAGCAGATGTGGTCAACACCGAAGTTGTATGTAATTGACACACCTTTAAAAATTTTGGTGTGAAATATGATTCCGTCTTTAACAGGTGTGTAAGAGGGATTTGGAGACAAGGTTGATAGGTAAAGTATGTATTTCCTTTTTCCTATGATCTCTATGGTGAAAATAATATTCTCTCATTTTGTTTTTCTTATTATCTTGAGCCGATGGTCTTTCGAAAACAGCCTCTCTACGCCTTAGGGGTAGGGATAAGGTTTGCGTACATACTACCCTCCCCAGACCCCACTTGTGGGATTTTACTGGGTTGTTATTATTGTTGTTGTTGTTGTTGTTGCCTGCATTTTCATAACCAACAAAACCTTGACAATAATTGTTAGAATAAACAAATCTATATCAAAGATTCCTTTTGCAATATAACACTAATCATATTTCAATATCTCCATATAGCCTTTATACTTTCAGTTGTTGGAGCTATCGGTCCAACTTCATATTTTTCAGATGAAGTCAATTTTCATTGCATATTTTTCATTTGGCCAATCATTTATCTATCCAAATTTCATGACAAATTTGAGTTCAAGATCCTTGTCAATATGAGTGTCACATTATATGAACAACATAGTTGGCGATCATTTTACATTGGTTCCATCATCAGTCAATAAAAATATAACTTATCGAGATCTCATTATTTTTATTATTTTCAGGTATCTGAGCCTCTCCCATGAGATCTTATGAAGTGTTATGTCATGGTGCTTTTATAAAGCACTTGCCTCCTTATTAGGACCATCTTGAACATTTGCTTCTCTCCTTCTTCAAGAAGTTTTATCTTTGGAAGCGATTAGTCTATTACGCTTCATGCGTGCCATAAACTCTGTCCATCATGGACGTTATTCTATTTGGAACATTAGCAGCTGAAATATAACATTTAGCTTTTGGTCAGCAAATACACCTGACAATATTTTGCAAATAAATTATCACTTGAACTTCAAGTTCACATTTTCTTGTAGGAGGATCTAAGTGTACTCATAATAATTCATTTCATGTATTACTTTTTTAGCTGCCTATTTTCTCCCCCTAATATTGGAATCACCAACACATATCCCTAACCTTCTTTGGGGACCAATACTGTGCATTATGGTGTCACAATTAAATCATATAGCACATCTATATTTCAAGATGGAAATTATTTGTTCCTGACCCTGAACCAATTGTGAGGGAGAGAATTTATCATAACTTGGCTATATGTGTACAAGTGCTGCTCTATATTAAATAATACATCTCATACTAAATTTCTTTTTGGTAATTTTGCTCTCATAACCAATGGTTTAGCTATAATTGGAGACATACAATCTCTGCTAAACCAACTTCAAATTAAACCAGCATTATCAAGATAAATTTATATTCTGGACTTTGCTCTAATAATTTGAGCAATCAATCTTGCAAAATCCAAACTATAAGTTGACAACAAATGCACATGTGACCTACAATAGATGCATCTATTAAAATCATATGATAGTAAACAGTTAACATGGCAGGTGACTGAACCCATATATATATATATATATATATATATCACCTTCTATTCATTCCAAATTTTAAGGGATTCAATCTCAATCTTGACTGGTATATCATGAGAATAAGCAGCACAAAAGAATTCTTGAAGAATTTTCTATTTCTTCAATATATGCCAATGTGAATTCTCAATCAATGTTCACATCATAAATGAACCGGATGGCCAACCGGTCATGGCAACTGATATTTATTTCAGTAAACATCTAATTTACTATGGCATGCGATTCCATCATCATGCTTATATTTGTGTAGTACAAAATAAAAAAAAAATCGGGTAACCTTCATATTCACCCTGTATGTTATAGTAATATAAAGATAATCGATCTTCCTTTCATTTATAGTCTCAATATGCCACCCACTTTGGCTAATATATTTGAAACTCAAAAAGTTTCTTTTGAGACTTACTACCACCAATGCCATAAATAATTTTATTTATTCGGGTAGTAACAAATTCGCTTTTCTGGAGCTCTCAATAATTTTGCACTACAAGTTCTTTTATAATACCATCCAAGTGGTGAATATTTCTTCCACAGAGAAAATTATATTATCATAATATAATTGTCGTGGTCAAAATCATCATAAGCAAAATCTTTTCTTGCTAATTTTGCCTTTAATAACTTTTTATAAGGCGTGGCAAAATATTTTTAGCTTACCACATGTACACGACCAATGACATATCCCTGTGATCACATAGTAATGTTTATGATCTTTCTTTCTCTCAAAATCTCCCGTGGAGGTGAGTTGTAGTATTTATTCAATCATGCATTGCACGTCTTTATTCATTACTTTTATCACATATTGTCACATTCACCTTCATGAATGGGTTTGCATTCTCAATGCTTATCACAAGTTACATTCTCTTCAAAGAATGGATCATAATCAGTGACGTGCTTTATTATTTCTCCACACCAATTTGATGGTAAACATTGCCTTCACATTTTGAAGGACTATTTTGAGAACCCTTATTGTTCTCATATAACAATTACCATAATGATGACTATTAATATTTGATCTTTGGTACGCTCACGTTTATTGGTCAACCACTTTTCTTCATTTAGACTTATTATGTGCCGCTATCACATTCTCTTAAAGAATGGAGCAAAACAAATGGACATTTTATGTCTTTTCATGAAAGATACATCATTTTTCTTTTATTATATAATCAATATGGTGTATTGGGGCTCAAACCCAATGCCTTATCTATATAAAGGCATGTTAGACCATAATGAGTTGGGACTCGAAGTCAACACTTATCATTATGGTACATCAGGACTCGAACCCGATGTCTTACCCTCACGGTGCAGTGGAACTTAAAACCTAGCGTCTTATCCTTAACCTTTGGCATAATAGGCCATAGTGCATCACCCTTGAGCCTTTAATCACGGGGAGCCTTAAATAACATTTCCATCAATTGCCAAAAAATAACTGCCCAAGGATATGTATAATACACAGGCAAATCAAAAGATTGGCTTGTATTAACATCCATCCCAGTGGCTTCAATTCCAGTAACATTTAGATTGCTCAACCAAGAAACAGTTTCATTAGATTCCAAACCTGACTTAAGATATTTTTCGTCAGAACCGCTATGTTGACAGGTGGTAGTGGAGTCGGCAACTAAGAAGCAGCAGAAGACGAAAACAATGATATACACCCCAATTTGACCCCCATTTTACATCTTACCATTGGAAGGTCCTGCTAATTTCTCAAGCACACCTTTCTTGACCTTTCATGCTTAAGGAAAATGTAAAGAAATCACAATTTCTAATAAAAAAAAAAAAACAAGTTAGTGAAACCTTTATTTCCTTCTAGCAACAGAATTGTGGTATAAGGATAGTGCACAATATATGCGTATATGGAGGTTACAAAAATGAGAGCATATTTAGTTAGAGCATGAGAGAATATTTAGTTATTTCCTCGTCAATTTAAGCACTTCTTTTAGGCCAATTTAAGCACTTCTTTGACTTTTCACTTGGTGCATTTCTTGGGCATTATTTGATTGATTTCCTTTTCTCCGTAATTGATCTCAAACTTGCTCCATCAACTTCTTTCGTTGGATATAGCCTGCAAAGCATGAAAAGCACTAATCAGAGCATTTGGTTATCACTTTTTACAACAAAGCTATACAAAAATGTGGTTCTTTAGGGTCTAATTATAGTCTAATTCACCTATTATCAACACCCCACACTTAAATCTTTGCTCGTCCTCAAGCAAGTTGAACTACACTTTTAGGCCTATTCATTAGATGCATTACCCTTTTTATGTCACACCTGCTATTATGAAAGAACAACCTAAGTAGTGCAACAGTCACACCTCAGATGAAGACTCTAATGTCATGCCACACTCATGCTTACTCTATGTACTCTAACAGAAGTGAAGGCTTGTTTTTTCTTCTTGAGTTAAATGCCCTCACATCACATTTTTTAGAGAAGTTTCACATACATGAAATCAAACAACAAGGAACTGTAGAATAAACGAATTCACTCACTCTCAGCAAAGAACATTCATATGCCACACAGATACACCATAAGTTTTCCCTTAGTGTAATACTCTACTAATCGAATTGTTCAGTCTAGGATCAATAGGGCTTCACTTGGTTGTAATGTAGGCTACGGGACGGGTAGGATACATGTAGATATAAGAGTGACTACACCTCCCTAAGCACTTTAATACATACATGTTTTCAATTAAACCTCATACTTATGTCACCCCAAAATTCCACCTTCACATCAATGTAACTACCCCATTCTTCTTTAAGCACTCTTACATCAAGAGCCACCACTTACTATTTTTTTTTTTTTTTCAATTCAAGTGGCTCTTCCTTTTTCAAAACAGTGCACCTTTCTCCTTATTCAACTAGTTCCACTCGAAAGCCAAACCGACCACGCCACACTTTAACTTTTACAAGGTTCATAACAATTCAAGTGCTCATGAGAGGTGAAAAGGTTCAAATAGATGGTTAATTCAAACAAATAGGTAAGGCTTGTAATGTGGTTGCCAAAAAAAAGGATTATAGACTCAAAAGGGTTAACTATGGTAATATGTACGGGTGGATTCATTATTATATAGGCTACATAAAGAAATGCCTAAATCATCTCTAAGACCAAACAACTACTATTTCGTTTTGCACACACACGGGGCAAGTTCTAGGTATCGCATGCAAGCACAGAATACGTGTATAACCTCACACACACTTGGCATGTAACTCATTCCGAATTAGTTTGTCAACACATTCACAAGAGCATTCAAATAAGACAAGGTGTGCAAAATTAAGGCATAAGATTAAGAGTCTACACGTGAGCCTAGACGTCGCACCCTCAAGTTCATTTTAACTTTTAAGTATTTGCAGGTATGTACACCATGGGATGTATTCTTTCCCAACCCTTCTTAGCCCACAAGAATCCTAAGGGTCCTAAAATCTATTAAGGAAAAATCTACCTAACCCGGTTCAAGAAAAACCCTTGAAAAAGAATCGCGGTTAAAAGAAAAATCAAAGGGGAATTACTATACTACTAAAAAGAAAATAAAAAATCTTTTTGGCTTTTTTTTTTATTAGACTTCTTCCCTCAAGAATATTGTCCGGGTGGTCCGTCATCAGGAAGAGTCTCCTAACTTTTCTAGTTTTTTTTTTATCCGACTTTAACCCTCAAGAAACTCGTTGACAAGTGTCCGTCATTGGGCCAATTCGGTGAAATCTAAGCTACATATACAACAACACATATATACATAAATCATATATACACATACCCAAGTCTCCTACCCCACACACAAAGAGTATGGCATGTCCTCATGTTATAAAACAATTAAAGAGTAGAAGTGTAAGAGGACTTCCCTGTTCATCAGTCGGAGTCAGAGACGGTGTTGCGATCCAAGTGACATGCCTTCCTTAAAGCACGGAACCAAGCCATCACCCGGCTCTCAGACCTGGCCTGCCGTCTAGACATGGCGTCCAAACGAACATCCAGGCTATCTACGGAGGTGCGTAGATCCGCCACCTCTTCCTCCATAGAAGGCAACAAGGGTCGGCTGGAGTATGATCGAGGGTAATCTGCCCCGGTTTGGGGTTGCCGTGAGGATCCAGCTGCATCATAAGACCTCCTGGGTGGTGCCATGGTTGCTGGGGAATCATCATCATCATCCAAGTCAATGTGTGTAGGTGCATCTCTGCCCACTTTGATCTTTGACGCTTTGAAAGCTGCTTTTGGGGTAAAGTGTCATCCATAGGATTGACTAGGACATTAACTATCAAACATAACCTCATCACCAATTAGGGGAAGTAAAACCCCTTAGTCATCAGAGGCGACCGGAGCATCATTTCATCTCCAATGATCTTAGCAATATCGACGTCCTTCCTGGTCACAAAGCACCAAACCAATAAAGCCCACAAGCTGTTCACATCTATTGTGTTGCTCGTGGGCAACAATCTACTGCAAATCATAGTGAACCAACACTTAGCTTCCCAGGTGAATGACTTGGAATGCAGGGTCATGTTCTCTTGAGTCCAAATTAGCCTTCCCCCTGAGCATAAGGAGTCAGTCAGTGTGCTCCAGTCTACCCCTGGATAATTGTGTTAATAATCATTGTCACCAGTGAATGGGGGCAACTGCAGGACCTGGCGAATTTTTTGGACTGAGGCATCGACTACTTTGCCCCGCACCACAACCGAACGGTACATATATTCCGGGCAGTTCGCGTAGAACTCCTGAACTATCATTGGGTTTGCCGTGTCAGGTTCATCGAATAAGTACTCCATCCCCCTCAGGCGGATTTCTTCGTACATATCCGGCTTTTCAACACGGAGGTCGGCCCTGTCAATACCAATCTCCAGGACAAAGTTCTTAATGGCTTTCGCATGAAATCGGTCCCGGGCCTCCTCGGACGTGAACCGAGTATCATCGTAGGTGGGCACGTCAGAAGTACTTTCTGAGTTTCTTCGCTTCTTACGTGCCATCGTACCTGCAATCAGTTCATTAAAACAATCCGGGCCAGCCAAACATATGTCAGTCGGATGGGTACTCAGACTTCGCCACCCGCTGGCACCAAACCATTTCCCAAAGTGGACAACATCTATTATTGTCCCCACATCACTTATCAACGATACAATTTCGCCCTATAAAACCCCACCACAAGCTTTCATCAATACATACAGTTAAATGCTACTACCACCCACCACCCACCCCACACACAAATTATTAAGTAGAAATACACCCCACACATATATAAAACAACCCCAAACACCAACTACAACACTAACTTGGAGTGTAAAACCCCATTGCAACTAAAATCAAGAATTATCTACAAGAATCACAACATAATGCAAAATACATACAACATAAGAAAAAGTATAATAACTTACTTGAGTTTTACCGGGGACTCTTGAGATAGAAAAGAAAATACAAACTTTGGGGGTTGGGGCATTTTTGGGGGTGGTTTGTGGATGGGTAGGGTTTGAATGGGATAGGGGTAAGAAGAAGGAGTAATGGGTTTTTTTCTTTTTTGGGTTATGGGAAGAAAGACTGGGTTTTGGGGAGAATAAAAAGAAAGAAGAAAGAAAAATGAAGAAGAAGAGAGAATTTGGGAAGAAGAAGAAAAAAAATTGGAGAGAATTTGAGAGAGTTTTGAGAAAAGAGAAGAAAAGGGGTGGAAGGAGGCGATTGGGAATGGGATGGGTTGTGGGTAGGTTAGGGTAATTAAGGGGGGGAAAGAAAATAAAAAAAAATTCTGCTACACATACCTGGGCCCGTTTTGGTCCACCGCGGTTACGCCGCGACCGTGGTGGAAAAACTTCAGAGAGGGGTCTCCACCGCGGTCCTACCGCGATTACGCCGCGACCACGGTGGGTTAACTTCATAGAGGGGTCTCCACCGCATTCCTACCGCGATTACGCCACGACCGCGGTGGAATAACTTTATAGAAGGGTCTCCACCGCGGTCCTACCGCAGTGGACTCGTTACTGGCTATCAATTGCCGGGGTTCTGTTCATTGTTATGCCCCTTAGGCACTATTTTTACCTTTTTCAAGGCCTACCTTACCCATGGTATGTCCAGGATCGTGATGCAACAACCTCCACACTAACCTGCATATATACAACATGTTAGAAATTCTACTATCGTGGGTTGCCTCCCATGAAGCGCCTGATTTAATGTCACGGCACGAGCGCAAGATTCGCTCAACCTCTCTCTCTCTCTCTCTCTCTCTCTCTCTCTCTCTCTCTATCTCTCTCTCTCTCTCTCTCTCTCTTTAAGATATTGCAAACTACACTTATAACACATTCGTGGGTTGCCTCCCACGCAGCGCCTGATTTAACGTCGTGGCATGATGCACGTGAGCACATTTAAGGCTCGCTCAACCTATGAGGTTCAGTCAGGTGGATCTCAGACCCTTCTTTTGGTTCGATCATGCCCACATATAGTTTTAATCTCTGCCCATTGACTCTAAATGTACGAGAGTCTTTCTCAGCGGCGATCTCTACAGCAGCTGAAGAGAATACTTCAACCATTCGAAATGGTCCAGACCATCTTGACTTAATCTTACTAGGGAACAGCCGCAATTTTAAGTTATAGAGCAATACCATGTCCCCGGGTTTGAAATCTCGCTCAACAATGTTCTGGTCGTGTAACCTCTTCATTCTTTCCTTGTACAATCTTGTGCTCTCAAAAGCAAGATGTCTGAACTCGTCAAGCTCATGCAACTCAGTGATTCTAGTTGTGCCTGCAGATTCAATATCTAAGTTCAAATGCTTCAATGCCCAACACGCTTTATGTTCAAGTTCAACTGGCAGGTGACAGGCCTTTCCAAACACCAACTTATACGGTGACATACCAATTGGTGTTTTAAATGCGGTCCTGTATGCCCAGAGTGCATCATCTAGCTTCCTCGCCCTATCAGTTCTTGTGGCGTTCACAGTCTTGGTCAAAACACTCTTGATCTCTTTGTTGGACACTTCCACCTGCCCACTAGTTTGCGGGTGATACGGAGTAGCCACCTTGTGGCGCACATCATACTTAGCAAGCAACTTTTCGAAGGCTCTATTACATAAGTGAGTGCCTCTGTCGCTGATAATCGCTCGTGGTGTCCCAAATCGGGTGAATATGTTCTTCTTCAGGAACCCCACCACTACTCTTGCATCATTAGTGGGTAACGCAGCAGCTTCTACCCATTTGGACACGTAGTACACAGCAACCAGTATGTATTTATTGCCAAATGAGCTGACGAAGGGGCCCATGAAGTCAATCCCCCAGACATCAAACACTTCCACCTCTTGAATCAGGTTCATGGGCATCTCGTGGTGACGGGAAATGTTCCCGGTCTGCTGACATTCATTGCAGACCTTCACCCATAGGCGCGCGTCTCTAAACACTGTTGGCCAAAAGAATCTGGTCTCAAGCACTTTCGCAGTTGTCTTGGCCCCTCTAAAATGTCCTTCATATGTTGATGCGTGACAAGCCTGCCAAACAGAAGATTGTTATATCTCGGGGACACACCTCTGGATCATACTGTCAACACATATTCTAAACAGATAAGGCTCGTCCCAATAATACATGCGGCTATCACGATAAAACTTTTTTCTTTGGACAGATGAAAGGTCGTGAGGAACTATACCACTGGCCAGGTAATTAGCAAAGTCTCCATACCATGGCGCTTCCTCAAGTTAGTAGCGAGCAGCTGCTCGTCTGGAAAGGTTTCCAGGATCTCTTCGACCTCGATTGCTTTTTCAGCTCCTTCAAGTCGTGATAGATGATCAGCGACTTGATTTTTTGTGCCCTTACGGTCATGAATTTCAAGGTTGAATTCTTGCAGCAGCAGCACCCAACGAATCAGGCGCGGCTTAGACTCCTTTTTCTCAATTAGATACCTGAGAGCTGCATGGTCAGTATATACAATTACCTTGGAACCAATCAGATATGATCGAAACTTGTCGAAAGCAAACAGCACTGACAACATATCCTTCTCAATCATAGTGTAATTCAGCTGGGCTCCACTCAGCGTTCTGCTAGCATAGTATATTGGATGCATCATCTTTTGTTTCCGTTGTCCCAGCACTGCCCCCACTGCGTAGTCACTAGCGTCACACATGAGTTCGCACGGTTGCTCCCAGTCGGGGGCGACTATGATGGAGCTGTGACTAGCCTCTTTTTCAGCTCCTCAAATGCGACCCTGCAATCATCAGAAAACAAGAAGGAGTGATCTTTTTCTCACAACTTACAGAGAGGATTGGCGATCTTTGAAAAATCCTTTATGAATCCCCGATAGAAACCGGCATGCCCGAGGAAGCTTCTGATTGCTTTGACCGAAGTTGGAGGGGGTAACTTTGCTATCACATCTACCTTGGCACGATCCACCTCAATTCCTTTGCCTGACACGCGGTGTCCCAAGACTATGCCCTCTTGTACCATAAAATGGCACTTTTCCCAATTCAGAACCAGATTAGTCTCGATACACCGCTTCAACACACGAGTCAGATTTATCAGGCACTCATCAAATGAGTTCCCCACCACTGAGAAGTCATCCATGAACACCTTCATTATATCCTCTACCGTGTCAGTGAATATGGACATCATGCACCGTTGGAATGTGGCGAGTGCGTTGCATAGGCCAAAAGGCATCCTCCGAAAGGCATAAATGCCATACGGGCAAGTAAAAGAGGTCTTCTCTCTGTCCTTCGGTGTAATGGAGATCTGATTGTACCCGGAGTACCCATCCAAAAAATAGAAATGTGACCTCCCTGCCAATCTGTCTAACATCTGATCAATGAAGGAAAGTGGGAAGTGGTCTTTCCGGGTGTCTAGATTAATCTTTCGATAGTCCATGCAAATTCTCCAGCCCGTGACGGTTCTTGTAGAGATCAATTCATTCTTATCATTCTTGACTACCATTATGCCACCATTTTTAGGAACATATTGAACTGGGCTAACCCAGCTATTGTTAGAGATTGGAAAAATGATTCCCGCATCTAACCATTTGATTACTTCTTTCTTCACCACTTCCTTCATATTGGGGTTCAGCCTTCTTTGGTGTTTCCTGGAAGGTTTGTGTCGCTCTTCTAATAGAATTTTGTGCATACAGTAGGCGGGGCTGATCCCCTTTATGTCTGCCATGGTCCACCCAATGGCAGTCTTGCACTCCTTAAGTACCTGCAATAGTTGTTGAGCCTGCACATCTAACAAACTAGATGAGATAATAATAGGTAATGTGGAGTTAGGTCCAAGAAATTCATAACTGAAATGTGCGGGCAACGATTTTAATTCCAGCTTTGGTGGTTCTTCGATGGATGGCTTGGCTGGAGGAGTTTCTCGATTTTCCAAGTGCAAGGGCTCAAGCTCTAGGGTTCTATCCCAGAACCCTCTACCCTCTAACGCCAACACCCATTCCGTCAAATCCTCTCCATTTACCTCATCCAAGTTCATTAGACATGAAGCAAGGGGGTCCTCGATAGTCAGCCTTTCATCATCAGTCTCTACAATCACATCCACGGCATCAATTAGAGAGCAATTAGCGAATTCACTTGGTCGCCTCATAGATTTATTTACATTGAATGTTATTTCTTCATCGTTTAGTCTCATCTTGAGCTCCCCAGTCTCACAATCAATTAGAGTTCTCCCCTTGGCCAGGAACGATCTTCCCAAAATTATAGGAATCTCTTCATCCACCTTACAGCCTAGGATCACAAATTATGCAGGGAACACAAATTTCCCTACCTGAATCAGTACATCGTCTAGAATTCCAGCGGGTCGTTTCACAATCCTGTTAGCCAGCTGCAACAACATAGAGGTGGGTTTAGCTCTTCCAATGCCCAACCTCTTATAAATTGCTAGGGGCATAAGATTGATGATGGCCCCTAGATTACACAATGCCTTAGCAAAAGTAAAATTACCAATAGTGCATGGAATTGTAAAGCTTCCTGGATCAGACAGCTTTTCCGCAATTGGTCTAGTCACCACTGCACTACAGGCTAAATAAGAGTAATTGTGGCCAAGTCTTGAAAATCAAACTTTCGGGACATCAAGTCCTTCATCATTTTCGCATACCCAGGCATCTCTTTCAAAGCTTCAATCTGGCCCACCTGTACTTCGATATTTTTGATTGTTGCATCATGTGCATCGACTCTCTCATTAATTTTTGCATTAGACCCAATAACCTGCTACATCATTGATTCAAGTCTAGCAAACCCATATTCCTGCCTTCGACCATGGTGCTGCTGAGGTGGGTAGTACCCATGTTGCTGATTCTGATTATTGTATCCCTGTGGTCGTGAGTAAGGTGCCATATTGTTAGGGGTTCACATACCTCCCATGTTCCCGGTGTTGAACAGTGGTTGTGCTGGCCTGTACTGCTGATTTTGTTGACCCCAATTCTGACCACCCTGTCTATGGCTGCCATAATTAGACACATAGTTCATGTCTTCAGGGTATTGATGATGATCGTGTTCTGCATTCTACTGATTACCAACTGGCTGACTAATGCAAGATGCGCACAAGCCCCCATTGGTAGTATCAACAATATGCACCTATTGTTTCTGCCCTGACTCTTCCACCTTTTTGGTAAGTATGCTCATCTGTGTCAATAAGGTGGCCATGTTTTCAGCCATAGAATTGGATGGATCTAAAGGCACTGAGTGCACCACTGGAGTGATGGGTGCACCTCTGGTTACCCTGCCCGAATTCTGTGCCATTTTGTCAAGCAGACTCTGGCCCTCTCTCCATATTTTGCTCAAGAATGCCCCACCAGCTGAAGCATCGACAATGTTCTTTACGCTATCTGACAATCCTATGTAGAACCGCTGCCCCAACATTAGATCTGGAACACCATGGTGTGGACATATGACCAACATCCCATTAAAGCGCTGGCATGTTTCATGCAAAGTCTCCATCGGTCTCTGTTTACAGCTCAAAATCTCATCAAGTTGTTGAGCAGTTTTATTGGGTGGATGGAACTTGTTGTGAAATTACTTGACTAGTTCATCCCATATTTCTATAGAATTTATGAAGAGTGAATTCAACCAAGTCTGGGCAGCTCCTGTCACTGAGAATGGAAACAATAAGAGTTTGATTGATTCCGGAGTTACATTGGGTTGTCTTTGGGTTTTGTAGATAGACAGAAAATTCTTTAAGTGCTGCTGAGAATCTTCAACTTGTGACCCCGAAAATAGTCCCTTATTCTGCAACAAGTGCAACATGTTATTCGTGATTTGGAATGACTCAGCCTGTATCTGCAGGACTACTATCGCTGTGGATAGATTTTCAGCTGTGGGTTGTGCCTAGTCATTGAGAGCAGCCTCTGGCGCTGGCGCTGGCGCTATTGGTGTTGCTTGGTTTTCCTGGTTATCTCCCATGTTTGTTTCGGATTGTGCAGTTGTTGGTTATTGTTTGTTTTGTTGGTTGGCCCGACTCAACGCCCTGAAAATTTTCTCGAGATATGATAATGCTTCTAATACTTCACCAGATCTCGATGAGTTTCTAGGCATGCACCTGTGCAACCAAGTCAACAAACGTTAAAATTTCAATATAAAATTGGGTTTAGAGAAGACTGACTACACTAAGAAATTTTGTGCTTCTTTCAATTATAATTGATAACAGCGTTAATTCCCCGGCAACGGCGCCAAAATTTGGTCACGCGCAACTATGCCTTCTAAAAAAGACAATGCGGTTGTTGCAAATATAATCCGATTTACAAGTCCGGAGTCGAATCCCACAGAGAACTAACCTATCAATTACCTTTGTCGGAATCACTAAATCCTTTATAATCAATTTCCCAAACTTTGTAAACAATAGTTGGTGGTATTTCTACTAACTAAGATTGAAAGTAAATAACTAACAGCTGTAAACTAAATATTCTGGGTTGTAAATAATAATGAGAAGGTTCTAAGGTAGCGATTTCCCCTATTGATGGAATCCCTTCTGGTTACGTTACATATAGATTTACCAAAATATCTCTATCAATCATGAGCACTCTTATTACCGTAAATCTCTCCCGAGTAATTGCGATAATTTATTAGGCGCACTCTCCCGAGTTGCGCTAGCTAACTTTGTTTATTACCGCTCACTTTAGATCACACTCAAGGCTTTGTTATCCCTAATCCCGCCTTTAAATTCGCAATTATAAATCCCTCTTATACTTTTGGGATTGGTGTTGTTCAATAACTACCTAAATATGCACTCCCTCCCGAGTTATGCACGCTAAATAGCCACAGCTAATTGAGGATCTTGTCAATTAACTACAATAAATACGTAATTGAACATATAAAAATTAACCCGCAAACTATATGAACGTAATCAAGAAGTTCATCCTTCAATAGGTTCAATCAAAACCTTAGACTAAAGTATGTAGCTACTCATAATAACTTGAAGATAAAATACGAAAATATTCCTCATGTAAAATTGCATGAAAAAGAGAAAATAAAGAACTATGATATTTTTGGTGATCTCTCAGACTTGTGTTTCTTGCCCAAAGTACTCTCAAAACAAATCTGACCTAATATGGCCGAAATTCTACTTTTTATAAGGGTTTTACACCAAAGTTTTTCCGACTTGACACTTTCGTCCCTAACTTTTTCGCATTCTGTCGCGGTCCCACCGCGGTTACGCCAGGACCGCGGCCAAATAGGCTCTCTGAATCTGCAACTCTACTCTGCCGCAGTCCTACCGCAGTTACGGTCTGACCGCGGCAGGCCAATTTCAGCACTTCTTTGACTTTTCATTTGGTGCATTTCTTGGGCATTGTTTGATTGGCCTCCTTTTCCCCGTAATTCATCCCAAACTTGCTCTATCGACTTCTTTCGTTGGATATAGCCAGTAAAGCATGAAAAACACTAATCAAAACATTTGGTTATCACTTTTTACAACTAAGCCATGCAAAAATGTGATTTTTCAGGGTCTAATTATAATCTAGTTCACCTATAACACATTCAAAAAGTACTGTAATGTAAAGTCAACTTACGAACCCATAGTACAAATAATGAGCTTACTTAGAAAATTCTACACTTTTTCGCTTTATGTTTCAATAAAATAAAAGCGTCTTGAAGTGATATTTAATCAGTGAAGGTAACCAATCTATTTTGCAATGCTTGGTGTCATTATTCACTTAAACATTAATCTTAACTAAAAAAAGAATATTTGGATCGTAATAGGTAAATTTGACTCTTATAAGATGGCAGGAAGGAAATATATTTTCAACATAATTTATTAAAAGTAACAACACTCAGGTATAATTTTTTTGCTCTCTTTTAAATGATTTTCGAGAATTTCATAACAAATAGACAAAAGAAAAGCTAAAAGAGAGAAACGTTGTAGATCCACCAATCTATTCTTTCGTTCTATGTCCTCCATGGCTTCATGTATTGAAATTATATATGTTTTATTTAGCAAACATCTCCAGAAACTATTATATATGTTCTGCTTTAAAAGTTAGAAATTGTTCGCCATAAGAATTTTTGGCTTTTTGATAGATGGTGTCATCAAGGATTAAATTTGACATGAAGTTGGCAAGAGAAGGTTCACGTTTAAACATGATTTTCGTTTGAGCAGATTTGTCCCCTAATGTTGGCTCTTTTTTAAATGGAATTTGGAAGTGTCAAAACAGCAAAACCTAGACCATCAACACGCCGCCAATATTGAAGGATGCCCAACCAAATTTTCTTAAGTTGTTCTCGTAAACGCAACAATAATATCACGCTCAAAATGAGAATTGAAAAGAGAACTACCAATTGAATTCGACTATATAATAGAGAGTATCAAATTTCCAGTATGCCACAGCCATTAATATCTAGTTAAATTACCTATATAAAGAAGAAAAAAAGCACAAAACGCTAAAAAAAAAAACACTTCAACAATCTAACCACCACAAAAGCAGAACAGATCATTCTAAGCTCTTTCTCCCCTAATCCTTCTGGCCAACTGGATATCCTTGGGCATGATAGTCACACGCTTGGCGTGAATGGCGCACAGATTTGTGTCCTCAAACAATCCAACAAGGTATGCCTCAGCTGCTTCTTGCAAAGCCAACACAGCGTGGCTCTGGAAACGCAAATCGGTCTTGAAGTCCTGTGCAATTTCACGAACAAGCCTTTGGAATGGCAATTTCCTGATCAGCAGTTCAGTACTCTTCTGATACTTGCGAATTTCACGAAGAGCAACAGTACCCGGTCTGTATCTGTGAGGCTTCTTAACTCCTCCTGTTGTTGGGGCAGATTTACGTGCAGCTTTGGTGGCAAGCTGCTTCCTTGGAGCCTTGCCTCCTGTAGATTTACGGGCAGTTTGCTTCGTACGAGCCATCTGACTTCCTATAAACAGTAATCAAAATCAATTTAAGTTTTTCTCGTCGATAAGAGTATGGGAAATTGAACCTTAACAAGATCATCTATATACATAGATCCAAATTCTAGGGTTCCTAGGGTGTAGGTTTAGATCGAAATACACAGTAACCAAACACAAACGACGGTTCAATATTTCATAAAATTTTCAGATTCTAGAAGAGAACAAAAGGAGGAAAGCTAACCCTAAAATTTTGCAAACCAAAACACTAAGGAAACAAACAATTCAATCTTCAAAACATCCGATTTTTCACAATCGAATCGAAGAAACAACAATTGAAATCTGTAAAACCAGAACATAATTGAAGAACAAAGAAAAGAAGAAGAAATCTTACCTAAAGATTGCTTGAGTTTGAAGGAGTATGAGGAAAGCTTGAAATTAGAGAGGAAACAGCAAAAGTAGAAGAAGAACTTTTTTATTTTGATAAGATGAATGATGCGGATGATTTGTGTGATGCTATTTATAGAACGTGTAAAAGCCGGAGTTAGTTAGGACTTCTTTTACTGTGTTTTTTTATGAAAGTAGAGTATCGACGGTGGATAGTTGCTTTTGTTGTGTTTTCTGGGGATTAAATGAGCGGTCACGATCTGGAGTTTTTCTCTGACACGATCCATGACAATCCGTACTCGCTCCCTGATTGGTTAATATTATGTCTCGTGGATTGAAGCTTCGTTAAGTCGGTAATTTTCCTCATTACACTGCATTACAAACACACATCCGGACCGGATCCAACAAACATATCCGACCCGAGCATACTCAAAAAAAAATGGGTCGTTATATGCAGGTCTCATTTATTTCTTTATTAAATTAAATTAAGATGTTTGAATTTGATATATTTAATTATCAAGATATTGATTTTAAATTTAAATACGAATAATTAATATATTTGTTTTTTATTAAATGATATTTTTGTATCGTTTTAGCTCTAACTTAAATTATGTAATATCTAGTATAAATTGTAATTAGAGTTCATTAAATTATAAGTAGAATAAGTAATCAGAGTCAATTAAAATTACATTATCTTTATGATTGTTATTTTAGTGTAATGCATATTAAATATATATTTATGTTATATTTTCTTAGCGACGAAGCTAGAAATTCATATAAGAGGATAAAAAACGCCACATTTATACATTACTTATACAATATTATATATATTATTATACAAATGAATCTTATTAATGGAACTTCACATATTCTTCTTCTTTCCTTGGTCGTCTTCTAAAATTCAACTCAAATCAAACTATGTTGTTCACGTATGATTTCCATACCCAAAAAATAGTGTGCCTAGCCCGAGGTCCTTTATTTTAAACTCAGTATTAAAAAAATCTTAATGGTGAATCTCCTCAATAGGATCATTCCTTGTAATTAAGATATTGTCTACATAGACGGCATAGTGATCTCCCCTTCTGATTTTTTGAAGAACAACGAATAGTGATTGAGGGAGTGAGAATATCCTTTGAAATTCAAGGTTGCTGTGAGCCGGTGTCATTCCAGGTGGGATATTGCGCACTGTTTAGTAAAATGTATATAATTTTTTTCTCGAAACTCCGTTTGGTCTCCACAATATATGGTTGGAAAGCTAATTCAAATGGCTACAACTTTTATGTTTTATGTTTTCCAAATTCCAAATATAACAGGGTGAAAAAATGTGGTAAAAACTGATATCACAAACCTGAGGCGGGCTGAGGCAGTATACTTGCCAAATATCGCGTCCGTATCGCGGTTGACCGCGGCCGCGGCAGTCCAGGCGTGAAAAATTATCCTTTTTCGCGTAGGAGAAGGTATAATTATCTGGGTCCGACCCTACTTGGTATATATATATATATATATATATGGAAAAACGGTATTTTTGAGGGAAGAGACCAATTTTTGACACAGATTCGACCTAAGAAGGCAGAGACACAATAGGTGTAAGGCGGAGAATTCTTCTACGAATTTTTCCTTTCTCTTCCTATTTTTTTCATTGTTAGTTATGACTTTTAGTATTGTAGTTTTACATACTATTATGAATAACTAATTTGTTATTTAGGGTTTTGATAGAACCTTTTGTAGGATAAATTCTTGTTATGTTTTTATATAATTGAGCCGTTGGATTTCTCTACTTGTTCAACTACGTGTTTATTGTTGTTGATCGATTGATTGTGCCTATTTATTACGTGTTGCTTGATAAAGGATACATATTTAGGTGGTTGTTGAACAACGTCACTCCTAATGTATGTGAGAAATCAATATATTGGGTTTAAAGGTAGGTTTAGAAATAACAAAGTCTTGGCGTGGTCATAATGAGCCGTTAAATAAAGCCAATTAGCGTAGTTCGAGAGAATATGTCTGGTAAATTGCCCTAGTTGCTCAAGAGAGAATTACGGCACCTAAAATGCTCACGATCAGTAGAGAATACATTGGCGAAATTGTGGGAACATAGCTATAAGGATTCAGACAATTGGAAAAATCATAACTCTAGACCTCCTTAATTAGTCTCCAACCCTTTGTCTCGTTAGTTGATAATTTTACCGTTTTCTAGTATTTGCTAGTTAATTAATTATATATATAAATCTCAATCTTTATAATTTAGAAAATTGTTCAATCTTGTCTTCTTAGTGATATTAAACAGATACAGCTAAACTTTAATTCTCTGTGTAATTCGACTTCGAACTTTTAGACCGGATCATATTTGCAGCGATCGCTTATCCTTTTTAGGACTAGAGTTGGGCTTGATCATGTCTTCAGCTGCACCAGAATCTAAGATCCACATAATATAATTCCAGGTATTATAGAAAGGATATTTAGGTATACCAACACGGTTTATAATGACATTTACCTCATAATTCATATCTCCCTAAGATCCAGACTTAACCTGTTGTGGAAGTTGACACAAGTTGTTGTACCGTTCTTGAGTGATGGCCCATTATATGGCATTAAAGGTCCGATTTCCACCATCTTCAGTTGTGACAGCTGCATTATAATGTGTACCAGCACTTTGAAACCTCTTATTTTTGGTAAATTTGAAATCAGCCGAAAAAATAATAATCCTACGACTCTTTTCAGCAGTGTGTCCGGGCTTCTTACAAGGGGAGCATAAAATATTGTTCTTATTTCCTTCATAATTTCCCTTTTTCTCATAACTTCCAAACTTCTGTCCTATATATTGTTGTCTTGTAGTCATGAAAGAAGGTTCAACAGGGTGCCGAGCTACATGCATCTCCCTTTGTTTTTCATCTGAAATTAATAGGGAGTAAGCATGATTGATGCTGGGCAGAGGTGAGCCATCAAAATATTGCTTTTTACACCTGAGTAGGCCTCATTCATCCCCATGAGGGATTGGATGAGTATCTTGATGAGATTTCATAGATCTACCCGTCCCTCCACAAGAGCAATCACAACTACAGTGAACACAAGTATCTAGGTTGTTAAGCTCATCCCAAATTCTTTTCACTTTTGTATAATAACCAGTTATGTTTGAACTTCCTTGAACTGTGTCACTGAGCTACTTTTGCAGCTGATAAAGCAAAGCTCCATTACTTTGCCCAAATCTGTCCTCAAGCTCCTTCCAAATCTCTCTTGGTGTTTTTGACTAGAGGACACTTTCAGCAATTTCCTTGAAAAATGAATTAAGAAGCCATGAAATCACCATGTCATTACAACGACTCCAAGGTTTAAAGGAAGTTGCAGATGCCGCAGGGATTGATATGGTTCCATCTATGAATCTCAATTTGTTCTTGGATGATAGAGCTATGAGAACTACCATGCGCCATCCTCCATAGCTCCTTCCATCAAAGATCGCCACATGTTCCTACTAAATTGCAATTATGGTGGGTCCCTTAGCGTCCGCCTGTTCAATTAATACGTAATCCCGTAAAGAATAATAATTTCTCAAAAGGAGTCTAATATCATGTTTGGCCAAGTTTCTTTTTTGCCAAAAGTTTTTTTTATTTTTTTTATTTTTTGCCAAAAGCACTTTTGGCCAAAAATTGAGGTGTTTGGCCAAGCCTTTGGAACGAAAAAAAGTATTTTTCAGGAGAAGCAGAAGCAGTTTTGGAGAATCAGAAAAAAGTAGCTTATCTCCAAAAACACTTTTAAGAAAAATACACTTAGAAGCAATTTTTTAAAGCTTGGCCAAACATTAATAGCCTGTTTGGCCAAGCTCGAGATATCAGCTTATTTTGAGAAGTGCTTTTTTTTTTTAAAGTGCTTTTAAAAAAAGTACTTTTGAAGAGAAGTAGTTTGTGTTTGGCTAATTACTCTGAAAAGCACTTTTGAGCAATAATTTATGTTTGACCAAGCTTTTCAGAAAGTGCTTTTAAATATCAAATTACGAATACAAACTGCTTAACCAAACACAAACTGCTTCTCACTAAAGTACTTTGAGAAAAGCACTTTTGAAAAAAAATACTTCTCAAAATAAGCTGATTTTTGCATCTTGGCCAAACGGGCTATAATTTGTGGTGATATGGGCTCGGTGAAATACATGACATCATCACGTTTTTCGGGTATCTACAAGCCCTCAGCCTTGGCTATATTTACCAAAAGTCACTATAAGGATATCTAATGGAATAGCATTCGGACATAGATTTAATTGAAATTCGAAAAAAGAGTTTTTGAATTTGTGTTGAAAAATAATTTTTGAAAGTTGAAATTATGTTTGAACATGCATTTTATTTTAAGAAAAGTTGAATATCTAATGGAATAGCATTCGGACGTAGATTTGATTGAAGTTCGAAAAAAGAGTTTTGGATTTATGTTGAAAAATAATTTTTAAAAGTTAAAGTTATGTTTGGACATGCATTTTATTTTAAGAAAAGTTCAAGTTTTGTGAGTCGAAAAAAATTTTACCCAAAAATTACCTTAAACCAGTTTTGAGAACTTAAAAAAATTTTAATTTGTTTTTCCAAAACATTATCATGTTTCATAAACAAACAATATTTTTAATTTTTTTTTTTTGAAAAAATAAAGTCAAAATATACAGTCAAACGAGAACAAACACAAGGATAAAAAGTTGAAAGCTTATTCGGCAAAAGAGTTACATTCGATAAACTGAAAGAGTTGATACATGAAATTTAATAATTTAATCGTAGAGTTTGACTTTTTTGAAGATCAATTTAATATTTAATAGTTGTTAGGTTCTATATTATATATTTTTTTAAATCATTTTTAGCATGTAGGAATTAACTGAAGTATATTCCTACAAAAATTTTCTGCAATATCTGCCCAAATTAGATCCTCAAAGTTTTTTTTTTTACTTAAGGCTTATATAAGCTCTCTCTCCCAGACCCACTTATGGAATTATAATAAAAAAAATTTGGTTGTTGTTGTTGCTGCTTATACGCTATACAATGTTTCATAAAAAATTATTATTCAAACTCAAGTGATATGCTTGAAATTTATTAGCTCAAAATCATTTTTCTAATTCAAATTAATTTAATCAGTGAGGTAGTTTCACTGCAATTCAAAAAAGAGTAGTTTTTGTTTTATAAATTTTTAAAAGCTTCAAATACAATTAAAGCAACTTATCTTTCACAATTGTAATTAAGATCGTTTAAGAAAAAATGAATACTTTTGGAATTTGTGATCCTAAACAAGTCCAAAAGGGGTCGAGAATATTTGTGTGGTTATAAAAATTTCTCATTAAGGGTAGATCGTTGCTTCCAAAGTTAAAAAGTTGGTAGAAGCTATTAAAGCCAGTATCCACGATAAATTGAAGGAAAAAACATACTCAAAAACATTTGGTAAGAATATTGCTTGTAAAACTGCAATGTCTCAAAGGAATTTTCATACAAGTTGAAGGGGCAAAGTATATATTAGGCCAAAAATTATTTTCCTTATAATCTATATTTAAGTCAAATAGTAACACAAAAGTATTTGAATAAGAAAAGAAAAAAAGAAAACTAAATATTAGCAACACTTATGAGTTTATGATAATGTTTGATTATATTATTGCGAGCTTTCATTCTCAAGCTGTGTATAGAGAACGATCAATTAATGGGAATTTCATATAGGGAACATCTGAGAATACAAATAATTATTTTTTGAAGTTGAAGTCAATTATAATTTTAAGAAAGTTTAGTTTTTGTCTAAAAAAAGAAAAGAGCAAATTCTTTTAAACTTTGCTTGAACGTAATAAGCATTTAAGCCATTAAAAAGAATTAATTATATTTTGGTAGTTTTTAAATGTTCAATTTTAATGTAAGTTTTACTTGTATTCGTATGTATTCGTGTGTATTCAGCTTTAGTTATTTTTGTTTGCAATTGTTCAATTTTCCAGTACGTTTTCAAATGTATTCATATGTATTCAGGTGTATTCATCTTACTTATTTTTTATGTCATGTGTGTGGTATCAAGTTTGTTAACATGTATTTAGCCTTGTCACTGTATTTAGTCTTCTGTGAGTGTTTGTAATTGTATTGATATGTATTCAAAACTGATTTAATATGAAATATGCAATGTATTCAACTGTATTAACATGTATCTATTATTGCTAATTGCAGGGAGTTAATTTGTTTGTGAAACACCAGCCAAAATTGACATCCCATATTAATGTTTATACTATACTGATATAAGCTAGCTACGCTTCTACCTCTGTATCTATCAATCAGTGGCTCTTACAGAGATAGTCAAGGCATAGATTGGTTTGCTTATCCAGCATACACTGACAGGTCATATAATGATCCCTTTGAAGTCATTTTCATTTCAGATCTGCCTCAACAGAAAGCGGGCAACATGTAAGTATGCAATCATCATTCCTGTATGTTGTATACAAATCTAATTGTATTAATTATTTTTAATTGTTTCAGTCAATTATTTTTTAGGGATTGTGGAGTGCATGTTGCAGCCTACGCAGAGTTTCTGAGCACTATTAGAGAGATTCCAAAAATAACATTTGATTCTACTCTACTCCATCAAAGATATGGTGCTCTCCTTTGGGACTATGCTATGCGCAAGATAGACGTTGGTGCCATAAGCGAGAATGAAGCACCTTCAAAGATTGCTAGGCAAATTACGGATTCGGAGGTAAAGATGCGGATAGTTTTAGAATAGTTATAGGTTAATTTAGTTTTTTTAGTGTAGTTTCAAGAAGGATACTGATTTGAGTAGTTTTAGGTGTAGATGCTATTTAGTTTGAAAAACTAATCACTTATAGCAACAGTGTTCGTGTATGACACTTGCAACTTTTCAATTACAGTTTCACTGGTTTGTTCATAAGTATTCCTGCTCATTCTTCACTTTATCTTATAGGAGTCAAGTATGTATTAATACCAAGTAAGTTTGCTTGAACAGGTTTTAGTTAATAAACATGTTAATGACAAAGTCTGAAACTTTATGTATGCTAATGGTAGTTTATCTAAAATAATTGAACTGTATTTTTTGGTTGTATTCAATTGTATTCAACTGCATCCATTCAGATATATCTTTCAGTATTAGCTAGTTGTATTTAAGTATATTATTCAGTATTAGCTAGTTGTATTTAAATATATTATTCAGATGTATTTAGTTGTATTAAAATGTATTATTCAGTTGTATTCAATTGTATTCAGCTGCATCCATTCAGCTATATCTTTCAAGTTCAGATAATACATATTAAAGAACACAACATCAGATGTATTAAGCAGGTTGTACGTAGTCAGATATATTCAAATGTACTCAGTTTTATTTAAGTATATTATTCAGAATTAGCTAGTTGTATTTAAATGTATCATTCATTTTAATTCAGTTGTATTCAATTGTATTCAGCTGCATCCATTAAGATATATCTTTCAAGTTCAGATAATACATATTAAAGAACACAATATCAGATGTATTAAGTAGGTTGTATGTAGTGAGATATATTCAAATGTACTCAGTTTTATTTAAGTGTATTATTCAGTATTAGCTAGTTGAATTTAACCGTATCATTCATATGAATTCAATTGTATTACTCATTTGTATGTGGTTGTATTCAATTGTATTCAGAGGTATTCAAATATACTCAATTACACTCAACTATATACTTCACATATATTTATATGTATAAAAATACTTCAACTACATGTATTCAGAAAATATTAACGAAAGTCATTCCAAAATATATTACTTGATAAAGAGAATTTATTATAGCTGATAATGTCATCATAAGTTTTGACAAATCGTTGAACCACCAATACATGTCAGAATACAACTATTTATTACGTGGAGCATTTCTACACGTTCGCTTGTTATGTCCTCCATGCCCACATATACTACATGAATGTTGATTTTTCGGCTGCAACAATTCACTTAAAGTTTTATCGTGCTTCTTCTTTGGACTTCCAGGAGGTCTTTTCCATTTGGGTGGTAGTATAACCTCCTCTGCAACATGTTCTGGTATATTCCAGTAATTTTTGTCCGGTAGCGGGTACACTGGCACATCGTATGTCATTACAATTGTACTTGGTTTGTAATAGTTAGAGCAATATTCTTCTGGCATTAGAAACTTGCTCTTCAATACATCCCAAGCATGTGGGCATTGCAATTCATCAATTTGGAACCTCCCCACAAATACATTTTCTCTCTAACAGGCAGACTGTGTAATTTCTCCCACCATTGTTAACCGTATGTAAGTATTCAATTGATGGTACCACCTACATTTAAAAATAGAAATATAATTTTGAACATATTTACCTGAATTATCAAATGTATACTGCTGAATTAATAAGTTACATACAACAAAAACATTTCCATATATATGAATACATCATATATTTAGACCAGCAATATATCAACTTCGAGAATTGCAGAAATTATCAAAAGTCTGATATACTGTAGGCAACATCATGCTAACAAAAGCATTAGAATCGTACATATTCACAATACATATAAAAATTACATATCATATAGCTAGCTGTATTCTGATGTATTCCAGTAGTTTTTTCATAACTCAGTTATATTCAGTTGTATTCATATCATATATATGAAAAAATATGCCTTTTATGTGCTTGAATGTAGTTGTATTCATATATATTAATGGTAGTTCTTACTAAAAAATGATTGTATTCAATTGTATACACCATTGACATTAAAATTTAACTTACAGTCATATCCTTATAAACTTGTCCTACATGGTTACAAAAAATACAACTCATACATCAGACAAATGGAATCTGACATATATACATCCCGAATACATATTAACAAATTTAAAAGTGTATATATAATTTTGTATGCTACTGAATTCCAATATGGTTACATGCGTTTAAACACAATGAATACAACTGAATATACTTGTATGAATATGTAAACACTTAATACCACAATAGACAAATTAAGAAAATAATTATAGCCACTGTTGTATTTTTACACCAATAAAATACATTTGAATACATGCAGTTAAGCACCCTAAACAAACATATATTTTCATATGTGTTCATCATCAGGAGGAAACACACAAATACGCTTAAATACAACAAGTTAAACAAACAGCAAACCTGACAGCATTAGACCGATCAACCCGAAATTGAAACCTTTGAGCTATAGCACAATTCTCCATCACCTGTTTCAATGTAGCCTTATACTAACTTGTCCAGCAATAACCTCCTTTTGATTAGTTTTTGAAATTATCAAATCCTTGTGGAGTTAGAACACTCCAATTGCTTATCCTGAATTGACAAATTCTATAGCCAGTATATCATCTGTATCGGAATCGTACCTTTGAACTGCTTCGTCTATTTGCACAATGCCGCCTTGATTTAAACTACCTCCGAAAATAAGCTCTTTTTCAATAGTTGTTATGCACAAAGGATACATCCCAAATTTTCTGTTCTCTTTTTTCAATTCTACATACACCCCGTAACCCATATTATTGTGTATTTTCATTGGCTTGCGATTTCCTTATATATTGTATTGTATTTTAATGGTCTTTGAGCTCAAATCTATACCCAGTTGATTAGAAATTGAAGCAACTAGATCATTAAAGGAGGCATACTCCTTAATCAGTATTCCCTCAACTGAAAAATCGATATAATTACCCTCATCGTTCTACTTGCCAGAATGACGCAACAAAACTGTTAAACTTGCCATATGTGTAGAGCAAATACACCTTATTTTGTATATAATTTGTACCAATAGAAAAAAAGGAGAGGAGAATTGAAGAAGTTTGATCAGATGTTGCTCTGGTTTTTCCTTCTTTTCACGTTTTTTAGTTGCTTTCTTTGCATAAAATATAGGTTAGTGTGTCCTCGTTTTAGTTCTTTGAGTTAAATTAAGAGACTATCATGTGATTTGATTTCCTTCCGTTTTTAACAAGTTTAATTTCCCAGAATTTGTCGAAAAACGTTATTGTATTTCACTGGAATTCCACTTGAATACAGTGAAATACAAATAATACTTAGCTGGATTTTCCGTTTTTACGCCTATTTTTTCTCTTGTATTAATTAATACACTAGCTTAAATACATGAAATACATTGTATAAAAACATAAAAGGTATCTATAAAATATAATATAACAAATGATATCTATAAATGGCTAATTAGGTATAAAAGATGGTGCTTTATGAAAAATTCTCTTATATATTCAACAGAGATCCAAAGTACTCAGTTTTGAGTTTTGACTAATTTAAAGGATCAAAATTGATATGAAATATATTTAAGATACTATCTTAAACCTGCTCAAACATAAGGATTATTTTTGTCATTTTGTTAAAAGAAGGGGATAAAGTTAGCGAAAGAAAACCAGTCACACCTTTCGCCTCCAAAGCACAGCGACTCGACGAAAAGAAGCAGAAAGGGGAGAGCTATGGTACTACTCCATTGCTACCGCAGCGCAACTTCCTTCAATTCCCTCAAAACTTTTTCCAAAACCCTAACATTTCGTCTAACGCCTTACTGTCCAAGGCCTCTGCTCCCTCTCGTCGTTAGACCCCTTTCTGCCTCCGCCGTCCAAACTGCCGGCGCAGCCGCCACCTCCGCCACAGACGATAGTAAAGGTCAGCTTTGTGATGCTCGGAAACTTTATTTATTATTTGTGGTAAAAGTAATGTTGTGGTGGTAATTGTAGTGGTGAAGCCTCAATGGAAAGCAGCAATAGATTTCAAGTGGATAAGGGATAATAAGGAGGCAGTTGCTGCTAACATTGAGAATAGGAAATCCAGTGCTAAACTGGAGCTTGTGCTGGAGCTCTATGACAAGTTGCTCAATGTTCAGAAGGTCAATTTTCTATCTCAACTTGTTCACTCTTTTGGCAATAAAGTCTCAAGCTTTCTATTTATAATAAAATAATATGTCTATTATCACTGCTAATACAATTAGTTAACTTGAAAATGTAACAAAAGTCTATCTTTTAGCTAAAGAATTCTGAGCATTAGCTAATGCATTGTTGTATGATCTTCACAAGCATTTAACAATTTACACACACACACACACACGCTCTATAATGGAATTATTTGGAAAAGCTTTTTCTGAAGAAGACCTGTCTGTGACCCTGTAATGTGGATAATTTGGAAATCCTTGATGAGGAGTATGTGCATTTTATCTTCCTCTTTGATGTTTCTCTCCCGTTTTCTTGTGTTTGTTTCTGGGACTGTTCCAGCTTCCCTCATTTCCAACTTTATATTTGAAAGAAGTTTTTCATTAGCAATTTTTACGTTTGGCCAAATTGATTGCAGAAATAGATATAAGGTGCTTGTTAATTGATCAATGGAGGTGAACGTAAAACAAATATGTGCTGCGTGATTCTGTAAATCGCAATCATATTTTAACTTATTATATATCCAAGAAAGATGTTGTAAATTGCAATTTTATACCAGATATGGTCCCGTCTATAGATATTTCCTCCTTTTGTCATCTTGGCCTCTTTTTTGCAACAACAACAACAACAACAACATACCCGGTATTATCTCACGCCGTGGGATCTGGGGAGGGTAGTGTGTACGCAGACCTTACAATTGATGGCACCAAATTTGTGAAGTATAATTGATGCATGACAAAAGCAGCTGAATTTCTGCGAACTAGCATTGTCTTGATTACGACAAAGTTTTTTAGTGCTCTGTGTTGCATTCTTAGAGGCTAGAGCTATGATTGAATCATAGAAGTAATACATTCACATGCTCGGACAATGTTAAAAATAGCGTGAAGCGAGGAAAAGCGACAACCCCCATTTCACGAAAAGCAAGAAGCGAAGCGCCCGCTTTTTTTAAGTGAAGCGGAATTTAAAAAAAAAAAATTAAAATAAATAATAGGGCAGAATTTTTCTGAAAAAAATTCGCCAGCATTTGGGCCTTTGGATGTTTAGAAAGAAAACGAAAAAGAAGAAGAAGAAGAAGAAGAAGAAGAAGAAAAAGAAAAAGAAGAAGAATGAAAATAAATCCGGAAAACATACATGTTGAAACTAAGTTGCTGTTGTACTGTGAAGCCTTGAAGAAGAAGAAGAAGAAACCTAGTTTGCTTGAACAAATCGCTGTTTAAAGTCAGGAAGAAATCGCTTGTTTGAAGAACCCTAGTTTGCTGCTAAAGAAATCGAAGAAGTGGTAAAACAGAAACAGCGACTTGGGTCTTTTGAAAAAAAGACTTTGGGTCTTTTAATTGAAAAATCGTCCGCTTCGATAGCTTCTGGGCGCTTCACCGCTTCTCGCTTTTTAGAGAGAAGCGGTCGCTTATGCATACCTGAGCCGCTTTTAACACTAGTAGTGATACCCTTCCCGCTACGCTTAGCTTCTCGCTTAAAGCGAGGAAGCGCCTTCTTTTTTTAACACTGTGCTCGGATGAGTTATATGGAGCTGGTTTCTTCTCAATTTTAGCTAATTGTTACTCACAGATAGCAGGAAGTGGAAAGGCTACGAGCTGAGAGAAATGTGATTGCTAACAAGATGAAAGGAAAGCTGGAACCGTCAGAGCGCCAGAAGCTCATAGAAGAAGGTGAGTTTCTTATTTTATTTCTAACTGGAAGTTTTAGGTGGCAGGAATATTGATTGTGGATATTGTATTTTGTTCAGGAAAGAATTTGAAGGAAGCACTTGTGACTTTGGAAGAAGACTTGCTCAAACTTACAGATGAGCTTCAGCAAGAAGCACAATCGGTACCTAATATGACACATCCAGATGTTCCACTTGGAGGGGAAGATTCTTCAACAGTCAGGAAAATGGTATTCTGGTTTGATATATGCAGACATATTGGTCTCGTATTGCTCTGCACGAGCCTCAATTTTTCTTCATCATCTTTCATAGGTTGGTAAATCTGCAGAGTTTAGCTTTGCTGTTAAAGACCACGTCCAGCTGGGAAAAGAGCTAGATTTGTTTGATTTTGACGCTGCTGCTGAGGTACTCTTTCTGAACTAAGGTATTTAATTGATAACCCTAGAACTAACTTAGCAACTGTGGTGTATTATCAATAACTTTCGATTTTGTTTTTCAAAGAATCTACCTCTTTCTCGCCATGTTACCCTGGAATACTGAACCATGTTCTTCCAAATATCTTTCTTGCTACTCCTTTGTCTCATTTTATGCGGCACTTCTCCTTTTCAGTTTGTTCCAAAAAGATTGATTCATTTTTTTTGATTTGGAAACTATAGTCTTAACATCTCTTTACCCTCACTGGCATTAATTTTTGGGACCCTACTTGATGCAAAAAGTTGATTGTTAGTTATGAGAGAGAAGATGAAGAGAGACGTGGATTCTTAACACCTCTTATTTAATTGTTAGTAGTAAGGGTAGTTTTGGTACTTTGCATATATTTGGTTCATTTATCAAAAGGCTTCTTTTTTTCTTGAACTCCGTGTAGGATCAAACTCTGTTACGTTATATGGGACAGAGGGTGTATTAGTTTTTCCACCTTGTGTCACAACTGTTGGCTTTAAAGCAGTCTATACTAAACTGGTAGTAGATTCTGTTTGCTGGTTGTACATATAGACTTCCACTACTTCCGTTATTGTTAGATTACTCGCTTCTAGAAATCGAAGGCACATGATTAAGTTTGTCTCTGAAGAGGAAAATTGGCCTGCTATCAGTTCCTACTTTCAGGAGATGGAGAGGTTAGCTTAGTTTGCATTCACGGATCAGTTAAATATGTGTTTTTCAGGTCAGTGGGTCCAAATTCTATTACTTGAAGAATGAAGCAGTTATTTTAGAGATGGCTCTTGTAAACTGGGCAGTTTCAGAAGCCATGAAACGAGGCTTTACACCTCTGACTACCCCAGAGATCGTTCGGTCATCTGTGGTGGAAAAATGTGGATTTCAACCCCGTGGAACAAACACTCAGGTTTGTCTTTCATTACTGCTGCTATTTTGATGACTTTGACTATGATCCTTGATATATCATTTTTATCTTCCTTAGTTCTGTTTGTTAACTTTGCCATTTTGTCGGAGAGATAGTAGGTGTTATCATTGTGTTTGAGAATCAGACATAACCATAACTATCCTATCTTCTTGTATTTCTTCTGAATTGATATTTGATGGTAATGTCAATTCTCGATTCTTATTACCACACCATGCCTCTGAGATTACTCATACTGTCTAGGTTCTATTTAATGACTAAACTGACAACGGCATCAACTTATTTTAGAAGAGCTGTCAACAATGTCATTTCAAGTCTTGGAATACCAATGCAATCTTGGTTTCTTACTAAAACTGAAAAGTTCAATAACCTTAAGAAAATATTGTTTTCTAAAATAGAGGGTTCTTTTCCCCCATAGTCTGGGTTTAATTTGATACACAGATGTATTAGTTGAATTCAAAGCTAGCTATTTAGGTGAATAATTTTGTTGTATTGATGAATCATATTTTGAACCCTTCCACTTGCAGTGTGTTGGTCTATAGAGTATTAAATGTATAAAGTATGCATGTTTTAGCTTTTCTTGTTCCTTCATGATTATGTTTATCATTGTTTTCCCTTGGTTTTGGTTATTTTCCCCACTTTTTTTGTTTTGTCGGAAGGGGAGGGAGGCTATCTGTCTCAGCTAAATTGGTTTAGGCTGATCAGTGATATTTTTACAAAATCGCTGGCAGGTTTACTCCATTGAAAATAGTGACCAGTGCCTGATTGGAACCGCTGAGATTCCAGTAGGTGGAATACACATGGATTCTATTCTTTCCGAGTCTTCACTGCCATTGAAGTATGTGGCTTTCTCACACTGCTTTCGGACTGAGGCTGGTGCTGCAGGTGCTGCAACAAGGTCAGTCACTCTGGACTTCTTTCATTCTTTTTTTTTTCTCTCTTATTCTTTTTTATCTTTTATTGTTCAACAACTAATATATGATGGCTACTGTATAAAAAAAATAAAAATATTTTAAACTATTTCATGAGCCCACTTAAAATGCATTTTTTACTTAAGTGTTTGGGTTTTGTGGCCGTTTGAGCCTCTAGCTCCTAGTTTCATCACTGATTGCCCATCAAAAATTGCTGATCCTTTGAAAATTTATAATATGTGCAGGCACATTCATGCATATATTTCTTAAATTGCATTGAGTAATTAATCCAAAATATTTTGCTGGCAGGGGACTTTATCGAGTTCACCAGTTCAGCAAAGTGGAAATGTTCATACTGTGCCGTCCAGACGAGAGTGATTCATACCATGAAGAACTCATTGAGATCGAAGAAGACCTCTTCTCATCACTAGGATTTCATTTCAAGTGTGAATCATTATTCCAAATCCACTAACAATTTATGCATGTTTAGATGTTGACTTTTTATTTGTGCACCCAATATACACTTGGCCTGCTTCTCCATTTGTTTTGAAAACCAAATCATACTATGTGCAGGACATTGGACATGGCATCCCAGGATCTAGGTGCGCCAGCTTATCGTAAGTTTGATGTGGAGGCCTGGATGCCAGGGTTGGGCCGTTATGGTGAGGTAAGCAATGACACCAAGTCTGTTACTACTTTTTTCACATGGAACTGGAAACCGGACACTGACCATGGTTTCTACAAACCTTGGGTACTGGCAAAGTGTATAATTGTTTGGAAGAGCTAAATGGTCGAACGAAACTAGAACAAATTAATCACTGCTCTTGCCTAAACTTGATTCTCTATATATTCTAACAATATTCTAATCTGTTATGTTCTTCATTTAACAGATATCAAGTGCATCAAATTGTACAGATTATCAAAGCCGTCGGCTGGGAATTAGGTATCGCCCTGAACCATCAGCGTCATCAGGTCCTAAAAAGGGTAAAAGTGCAGCTCCAACACAGTTCGTTCACACACTAAATGCTACAGCATGTGCGGTTCCGCGAATGATAGTATGCTTGCTTGAGAATTTCCAGCAAGAAGATGGCTCAGTTATTATACCAGAGCCATTAAGGCCTTTCATGGGTGGGCTTCACATTATTAAACCAAAACATATACAGAACTAAAAGGGGAAGCGAATTTGAAATTAGATACTGTTATCTGCATCATAAGTTTTCAAGTGTTCAGTTCGGCAGCACATTGGACCGACGTTTAAGAGGAGTTCAAAGTTGAGTTTGTTGAATATTCATTATCATTGTAAATGGCCGATTTGCTGCCTCTTTTGAGTTTGTTGATTCTACTATCTGCAGCTATCTAGTTTGTACCTTGTAGATAGTAATCGAAACCTAAATTTTTGGGTGAAGCTCGGTTTTACTGTTGCTTTAGATCGTGAACGTCGAATTGCGGAACTGCAGTAAACGGGTTTGCGTCGGTAAATAATCTACAGTAACCGAAACTATAGATGAATACGTTGGATGGAAGTAAATATTGAGCGCAAGTTGGATCCATCAATCCAATCTCTCTTAACTGCATTCTGATGGATAGATGATTCATAATCTTTTCTAAAATAACCGAGAAATCAGTTATTTTCAGCTTCGAAACTTGTAAGGTAATGGAGGCATCCCTCTACATTCTCCACTAATTAGTTTTTATTAGTGTTCAAGTTTGTGACGTTCGCCTACCACGGCATTGAACCAAAGTCCTGGACGTAGGATAGTTTCTTCATACTGCTTTATCAGTAAAATGAGTTTATTGATTTGTTCGAAAACAAGTGTAATTTCAATGTTGTGCTGGCCAATGTAATCTTAACCTCTCTGTATCTGCTAATATATAGATCCAATGATCTAGTTCAACTTACCTTTTCCCCTTCTTATTTTTTGAGGTGGTGCAGGGCAAGGCATTGAAAAAAGACCGAACAGAAATTGACAGAGACTACATAGAATTGCCCTTCTATCGAAATATGTTTGTCTGGGGCCAAATTTGACCCTTCACGTCTTTACATCAAGAGGGTACGACCTCCCTCGTATACCTCTTATAACAGGGGTACAGTTTAGACGTAAGGTCGCGGTCGACGTCACTCACGACTAGGCGTCCTCACTAAGAGGACGTCGACTACGCTCTAATGTTCTTATTATTATTTTAAAGGAGGCCCCTTCCTATATAAAGGGGGCCTCCCCATTGTAAAGGGGGGATTATCTAAGAAGACAACTCTCTCATTCTCTCTCTATTTCTGGACTTTGACAAGCAACTGTTCTTAAAGTTCTTCATTCTGCAACATCCTATATATCATAACTATATCCATCTCACATCTAGGTTTATTATATTTGGTTACAATTTGCCCCTTTTCTATCTTTTTGATTGTTTTAAGCTTGTAAAGTAACATTTAACTTTTGAGCCAAACAATGTTGTTTATTGAAGCATGAAAGATGTTGAAACACAAAACGTGAAGAGTTGTACACAAGTACAGATCAAACACACCTGCTTATGTTACAGTGAATAGGAAAATCTGATTGCAAATACAATTCTACGTAAACAGTTTCTATCCCCTGTCGTGGAAAAAAATCTGCCTCCAAAACCTATCACTTACCTGTAAGCATATGTGTCTCTGTTGTGCTCAGTGCATTCATAGTGCAAAAACCTCAGCTGCCACCTTTCTACAACTTGAGTTTGGTAACATCAATTTTCTGGACAGGATAACTATATGCCTCATAGTTTATTTGTTGTCCCAAGCAGCTTAATTTTGTAAGAGTAGTAATCAAGTCAACCTGAAATTAGACATATCCACTATTAGTTTTAGCGTCAGGCAAATAATTTAACATTTTGCAACTAATCAGGATGACAAAGAAACCAAACAGGGAGCCTCTTAGTTTTGAACTGTAATGGTGCATTAACACATGTAGAAAGCCTCTTATATTTAATCCCCAATGTGATTTTCCTTAGTTATTACACAAGTCGTTTAGAAAGTTAAACAGGAGAGTATATACTAGCCTCATAATCAGTTCGAGAAACTGTTTCCCTGCTCCTTTGGTACTTCTGAACCCACGGCAGAACTTCTGGATCGTTGGCGAGTAGGGCCTCTGTTGCATCTTGATCAGGACCTATGAATGCAGACATTACTGCTAGCTGCCCAGAAATTGGAAATTATAGTTAGTTTTTTGTGCTCATTCATCCACAATGAGCAAGCATATTATGGACGAACCAAAAGACGTTACCAGAACTAGGTCCTAAATGTACAAATATACTGCCCCAAATATTCTTTTACCTGACGAGGGCCAAAGCCAACAGCTTTGAACTTTTCTTTCATTTCCTGCACACTTGCTTTATCCCACTGAGGCACTCTCCCCTCTGGATCAGGCTCCTGTGCATCTGACCTCCCAAATTGCCTATCAAATAGGCCCCACTGTGTGTACAGGGAAATATTACACAAACAATCTGAAGCAAAAACCTTTTTTATCCTTGGATAAATAATCTGGAGCAACTGCTTAATCGAATAACCATACAAGTACTAAATGATTAGCATTTCTCTTCATTTATCTGCTCAGAGTCAGAGTCGTTTTCCAATTGACAGTCACAAGTCAAGGGATAGAGAAGTCTCCTTACATTATAACTCGAAATATCAGAAAGAACAGGCTAAACTGTACCAAATAATATTTGGATATGTCAAGAAAAATAAATTAGCTGATCAGTCTTTTGTTAACCTCTCCTTTACCTGTGTTTATGGTCTCTCTCTCTCTCCCGCCTTTTCCTTTTTCCATTTTCTCCCGTTTATCTTGTTTTATCTTCTCAAAATGGAAGCTTTAGGAAAACAATACATAAAAAAAGGGAAATCCGTGCTTCTCAATACGTGAAAGTTTGGAGTTCAGCTGTATACACTTGTCTATTAATCAGTAAAATTGATGTCATCATAAGAAAAATAACCTGTCCGTTAGAACCGTATGCACTGTATAACAAAGATCCCTTCTCTACATTACCACCACATTTGCGAATTGCAGAAGCGAGAAAGGTTGATTTGACTGCACTTTGTGCTGCATCAAGCAAAGAAAACTGAATGAGAGATTTAAACTGTAAGGTGTTAAAGTTAACTGAGGGGCTTATAACATCCAAAATATTTTTCTGAAGTTAACTGTCCTAGGCTTATGATATTCATAGTGTTTCTTTCTGTAGTTTCTGCAACGTATCGTACAGTTTATCTTGGACGACTGAGTTAACCTTTGACTGTTACAATAAATTTTGACCGAGCTAGAAGCCCGAATATGGCTTCGGCCGAACTCAGTAGCTTTTGCTCAAATAGTGTATTTCTGTACAAATATAAATATTACAATCCAGTTATTGGTGTTCAAGTGGTTGTTCTAAATCTCGAATCCATAAAGTTAAATTCATGACTCCACCTCTGCTGTCAAACTCATAACTAACTAGCATCTTAAATTCCTTACCAGCTAACTGGATGAGATCTGCATATGAGATGGGTCCACCTTTGGAATCTGCATCTATCTCCTTTTTTGATTCCTCTAACAAACTCAAAGCAGCAGCAAGCCCCTTATTTTCTGGTCTGCTGATCTCTGAGCTTCACACAAGGAATAAGGGTACAGGAAAGATGTATAAAAGCCAAGGTAATAATATCTCAATGATGAATTAACTTTCAATAAAAAGTGAGATTTCATCCTATAGCAGGAAACTTGATGCCAGATATTCACCCAACAACAACAGCAAAAAGCCCGTGCGATCCCACAGGTGGTGTTTGGGGTGGGTAATGTGTACGCAGACCTTACCCCTACCTTGTGAAGGTAGAGAGGCTAATTCCGATAGACCCTCGGCTCAAGGAACAGTGATGCTAGATATTCACCCGAGCTAGTGAAAACAGTTCACATATCATAGAATTTCCATCCAGTTACATGACCAGAGTATTTTATCCGGTTTCAACTTTAAAAAACAGGAGATACAAGAACAACAACAAACGTATGAAATCCCACACGTGGGGTCTGGGGAGCGTAATGTGTACGCAGACTTTACCCCTACCTTATGAAGGTTTAAAAACAGGAGATACAATATGATATTTTTCACTTGATTTCATGGGGGTATTAATGCTTTATCCAAAGCAGTAGGTCGACGAAAAAAAAGTACCTGAAACGTATTGATCCATTGGGACCCCCAGATTTTGTTGCCTGCAAATTTTTTCTCAATTACACAAAGTCTTTTACTTTAGTCACTCAAAGTACAGGAGATAATGGTCTCTGACCTTATCATAAGTCATGATATCATTAAGTGCTAAAGTTAGTATGGATGGAGCAATATCTGGATTTCCCTGGCAACAGACCAAAAGAAAAAAAAAACAAAGAGTTGGTAAAGAGAACTTGTATAATTTGCATGTTCAACTTGAGTAATTAGCACCATTTATTGAAACTTTACCTTTATAGCTTCATAAAGAATTCCCTTGATCTTTGCTGTAAAATAAAGAAAAAGGAATTCTAGTTGAGTAAAATGAAGCATGCCAGATTTGCTTCTGAGAAGAAAATGAAGACTTACATTGAAACTCTGAACGCTGTCTGCGTTGTATAAGATCAGCAGCATTAGCTACTTCAATGAACGAGCTCGATCTTGCTATCAAGTCCTAACAAAAGTTACAGCTGAAAGTAATCATCATCTCAACATTCTTATTTGGTTAGATGAGATATCAGTCCAAAATGTAAATTTGTAGTAAAATTTATTAGTGCATATGCATTTGAATACGTGGTCCGCAATGACATTATCCCTCATTGTTCAATCCATCTTGTTTACTTTGAGAGTTATCTGTGTATAAATATTTTCCTTTTCCTGAAAGATAAGTACTTTTTACTAAAATGAATGAGTTCTTAGCTACTCAACATTGTTGAATTTAATTCATTTCTTCTATTGACAGCTAATGTGAAAATACTAGACAAAATGTAAGTGGTCAAGATGCATATTGGATGATTGGGACTATACTACATTGTTGAAGTTTAACTCATTAAATTCTCCCAATCCTGCTTAAACTGAAGCAACGGACTCACCATTCCCACTGCTGCTCCTATGGAGTGAAGAACATCACGTCTACGAAAGCAGCGATCCTCATTGTTAAGCTCTGGTCCAAACTTACAACAAATCATACCCTGAAATATTCAAAAAAAAAAGAAAAAAGAAAAGAAAATCAAGAACATTCAGTATAAAGTCAATGCCATTCTGGAGAAAAACCAAATTCACTTAGTATAAATTCTGCCCAACCTCACAACCTACCATACCATGAATTCTAATAATAAAAATAAGCTGAAAGTTACATTCTTTATTATGTAATTGGCAAGAGAAACAAATGGAAGTGATCATAAAGAATGTTAAAACCCAACTAACATTTCAAGAAAAAGATACATAGAAAGTATAGCATGTTAAAGAAGTAGGAAAAAAAGGATGTAGCTTTTACAGGTTGAGAAGTGTATGTGGAGGCATTGGTAATGGAAGATGGTGAAGGAATCAGTGAAACCAAAGACGGAAATGTTGAAGCAAAAGAGACCATTCCTTCTTTCTGTATTTGCTATTCCACAAATGGAGAAGGGGAAGAAATTAAAAGAGTAGTGAAGGAGAGAGGATAGTGAATGATCAGTGGGGCCTTCAACATCTTTAGCTCTGTTATCCTATCCAAACAATGCCATTGAATTTGTACAGCAAAAATGTTGCTTTTGAACCACAAATTATGTTAAATTTCACAAATGGCCATATAACTATAACATTTTTTCACTAAAGTCATATAACTTTCTTTTCTCACACAAAAATCATAAAACTTTCACTTCTTTACTCAAAAAGTCTTAGTGACCGGCAAACACGATTCTCCGATCGTTTTTTGAAAAATATATTTTTTTCATTTTTAAAAAAAAATGAAAAATATTTTTTCTTTAAAATAAAAACCGAAAAACTAAGATAAAACTAAATGCTTTAAAAAAACTGGAAAAATAAAATATTTTTCAAAAATGAAAATATTTTGTTGAAAATATTTTTTTCAGCTTTTAAAAAAGGAAAATATTATTTTCTAGTTTTTACAAAAGCATGCTTTAAAGAAACTGAAAAAAATATTTTTTTGTAAAAACTGAATTATTTTTTGTAAAAACTGAAAAAAAAGACTTTACTAAATTAGTGGACTATTGGTGCATAGTTTAAAAAAACAAAAATATTTTGCGAAATATTTTTTTTTAAGTTTTACAAAAAAAATAATAATTATTTTTAATTTAGTATTGACGGTCAAAAGGCATAAGTGAACCAAAAAAGTGGATGGAGGGGTATTTTGCAAAATATTTTTCGTTTTTTTAAACTAATGCACTAATAGTCCACTAATTTAGTAAAGTTTTTTTTTCTTCAGTTTTTACAAAAATAATTCAATTTTTACAAAAAAATATTTTTTTCAGTTTTTTTAAAGCATTGCTTTGTAAAATCTAAAAAAAATATTTTTAATAAAATATTTTTATTTTTTAAAAGCTGAAAATAATATTTTCAACAAAATATTTTTATTTTTGAAAAATATTTTTTTTCAATTTTTTAAAGCATTTAGTTTTATCTTAGTTTTTCAGTTTTTATTTTAACATTTTTTTAAAAAATTAAAAAAAAAAAATATTTTTCAAAAAACGACCGGAGAATCGTCTTTGCCAGTCAATAAGACTTTTTGAGTAAAGAAATAAAAGTTTTATAATTTTTATGTGAGAAAAGAAAGTTATATGACTTTAGTGAAAAAATGTCATATATATATATATATATATATATATATATATATATATATA
>MU740684.1:91569-110842 GCA_026770625.1 Nicotiana glauca
CCGGCCCGTTTAGCCCAGGACCATCTGGGCTTAGGCCCGTCACGGGCCGGTTCCACCCAGCAGGCCCACGAAGCCCGGGACCGCCAGGCCCGGCCCGTTTGGCCCATTTAAGGCCCGGGACCGCCAAAAATACAGCCTTAATCAAGGGTATTTCTGACATTTCATGTTTTACTCCCAAGTCCTAACATATCATAGGGCAGATAACTGGAACCATCCAGCGTACGAATTGAGCAGCAGCCTACCTCATTCTTTCTCCATTTGGGGATTTTCGCTTCTCTCTCAAATTCGTTATCTTCTTCTACAGTGTTCAGGTTAGTATTATCTCTGTACTATTTACTTTTTCTTTTCGCCCATTTGTTTGTTTTGTGCATTTCTTCTTCTTAGTTTTCTCTATTTCATTCTGCACTGGGCTTGTTCCATTTTTCCTTCTTTCGATTGGGATTATGTGATTCTATTGGTTAATATACATATGAATTGGAGCTGAGGGTTATAAATTGAAGATTTTTCTATTTTCCCAAATTTGTGGTTATGATAGTTGAACTTAACTTCCTTGCTTTTACTGATATGATAAAAATCAAAGGTAGTATGATTTACCTCTCTGCATTGAGAAGAGACCTCAAAACCAAAGGCAACATTTACCTTAAAAACACTGGATCTTCTAAAAGTTTTTAAACTATCATGCAGGCTTAACCTAATGAGGTGGATAGCTAATACATTTTAATTTTAATGATACAAAAGTTGACATTTCAGTGGAATATTGCATACTCTGTTGATTGTATATAAAGATATGTTGTTACATTACACGTTTGTATGTGTTTCTTTCGTTTCCAGTGCTATCTATAGGATATGCTTCTTTGTTTTAGGAAGTCAAAAAAACTGCTACTTTATCTGAAAGGAATATTTTTGGGATCCAATGTGGACATTGCTCATATTCACGCATGTTGCATATTGCTCTCGTTTATGTTTTGTTTTCAGCGTTACTGTAAGTTATTCTAACATCTAACTGACAGTTACTACACATTATTAACGACATATAGTTGCTTATTGCTTTTATTTTCAGATATACTAAACTATACACACTATCCTTGTGGACTGGAGTTAAAAATTAGTAACATATTTGTTCTTATTTTTCTCAATTGCTTGACTAATATGCAAATTGTTTCCTCTATTTTCTTCAAATAATGATGTCAGAAAAGTTCGTTTTCGATGTCTTTTTATTTAAATTTTTTAATCCCTCCCAGGAGCTTCTCACTTTGCTCCTTTGGTGAATCGAATCCACTATCTTGGTTAGAGGTGGAGGATGCTTGGTACTTGAGCAATCCTCTCGTCTTTTTCGATGTATTCAAAATTAGAATTGTTTATAGTTTAACACTGTTTTCACCATCTTCTTCTCAGGCGTTCAAGCTTCCACAGATGTAAGAGACCAATCCATTACAACAGTAGTCCGAAGTGTCATTCGTATCCCCAGCAATGGTCTTTCGTCGCATGGGTCATTTTTCACCTTGTCTTTCTAAAACGTCACCCTTCTTCTCTCTTCTCACGAAAACCCCTTATCCGTTTCATCTTCCCCATATTATCCACTTCTTCAAACCAATTCATACCAAATTCCCACATACAGATCCCTTTTCCATGAACCAAAAGACCCATCTCTGCACTTCCGCTGCTTTCCTCCAACAACCCACAAGTAAAACCTTTTCCAATAGCAGGTCCGCCAAGAAAGCCCGGCGTGACGCGCCTGAAAGTGTGCTGCGCCATAAGCTAGACCAGTGTTCAAAACACGGTGACTTACAGGAAGCCCTTCGCCTTTATGAAGAAGCTAAGTTAAACAACATTTCACTCAGTGTTCATCATTATAATGTGTTGCTTTATCTTTGTTCTGCTTCTTGTACCAAGGAATTTGGTATTGAAAAAGGATTTGAGATTTTCAAACAGATGGGTGTAAATGGTGTTGCTCCTAATGAGGCCACGTTCACTAGTGCTGCTAGATTGGCGGTTGCTAAGCAAGACCCAGAAATGGCTTTTGATATAGTGAAGCAAATGAAGAGTTCTGGTGTTCCTCCGAAGTTAAGATCTTATGGGCCAGCATTGTTTGGGTTTTGTGATAAGGGAATGGCTGATAAGGCTTATGAAGTTGACGTACATATGGGGGAAGCAGGGGTTGTGGCTGAGGAAGCAGAGCTTTCTGCACTGTTAAAAGTTAGTTCTTTGTCCGAAAGGGCTGATAAAGTATATGAGACGATGCATAGATTAAGGGCAAGTGTAAGGCAGGTGTGTGAAGAGACTGCTGGTGTGATAGAGGATTGGTTTACCTCTGAATGTGCTGCAGAGATTGGGGTGGAGAATTGGGATGTTGGGAAAGTGAAGGAAGGTGTTGTGAAAGGAGGAGGTGGTTGGCATGGACAAGGCTGGTTGGGAAAGGGAAATTGGTCCGTGGTGAGAGCCGAGATGGATAGCTCTGGAGTTTGTCGTTTGTGTGGTGAAAAGCTTGTGTGCATTGACATTGATCCCAAGGAGACAGAGAACTTTGCTAATTCCTTGGCAAAATTGGCTTGTGAAAGAGAAGTTAAGGCTAATTTTGTGCAATTCCAGGAGTGGCTTCAGAAGCACGGTCCATTCGACGCTGTGGTGGATGGTGCAAATGTTGGCCTTATTACTCAACGAAATTTTAATTTCTCTCAGCTCAGAAATGTTGTCAATAAATTAAGACAGATGAGTAAATCAAACAAACTTCCGCTAGTTATTTTGCACAAAAGTCGTGCAACTGGTGGTCCTGCTCAACATCCTAATAACAAGAAGTTGTTAGAAAGCTGGAAAAAAGCGGGTGCACTTTATGCCACTCCACATGGTTCAAATGATGATTGGTACTGGTTATACGCTGCTGTCAGTTCTAAAGGTTTGCTTTTGACAAATGATGAGATGAGAGATCACTTGTTCCAACTGTTGGGCACTAGCTTTTTCCCCAGATGGAAGGAAAAACATCAGATCCGGATGACAGCTTCAAGAGATGACGGACTTAAGCTCCATATGCCGCCACCGTATTCAATTGTTATTCAGGAGTCAGAGCATGGTTGTTGGCATGTGCCAACTGTTATTGGAGATGACATTGAGATGCCAAGACAGTGGGTATGTGCTACTAGGAGAAAAGCACTGCACTCTCTCTTTCGACGAACTGGGGAATCAAATCATTAATATATAAATTGATCGACTCCGAGGGAGCCATGGGATGCATCTTGTGAAAGTTGCACTTGGAGAGCTTCATTTTGATTCTTTTTCATGTCAACCACAGGAAAAGATAGATTAGCTTGTATGCCTCTGTAGATGATATTGGTAGTGCTGATGATATTGGTAGCAGAGGCGGATCTAGGATTTAGATCAACATTTAAGATTTTTAACATTGAACCCATTATAATTTTAAAGTTATGGGTTCATATCTACTATTTATATTAATTTTAATAAATTTATGCTCCGCGCCGAAAGTTATGGGTTCAATTAAACCCGTACTTATAATGCTATATTCGCCTCTGATTGGTAGTACTGCAGTTTCAGGATATAGGTTACATGACTGGTGAGTATATCACCAGTGTCACAATAGTTTTCTTGCCAAAATTATAGAATTTTTCTCAGCGGTCAAGGCCAATACTATTGATCAAACTCTATCAAGTCTGACTCAATCACAACGGACCGTGTCCTTCAAGTCGCACGTTGCTTACCCAAACTTCTCTGGTTCAACGCAACAATGCCCTAAAGAAAAGAAATATAATTGGTCTTAATCATACCAAGTGACCATCTGAAAACCACCACCACTCCTATTAGCACATGCATACTGAAACTCTTGGCAAGAGTGTGAAGATATCACTAATGCAACAACAACAACAACAGCACAATGAAAGGGAGGGTAGGATGTACGCAGTCTTACCTCGGAGGGTAGAGAGATTATCTCCGATAGTCCCTCGGCTAAAGAGGAAGAAGCACTGATATATTAGGAATAGTATATCAATACATAGCAAAGACTATATTAGGAAAATAAATTGAGGATAGCCATAAAGAAAATGAAAGAAGTACCTATAGCAAGTAATAGCAAGGCAATCTATTTAGAGAAACTAAACCCGTGGTCTGATAGCAATAGAAAATATGGAAAGAGCACTGATAGCAAACTAAAGAAAGTACTAGTGACAAGTAATAACAGAACAAGATATGCTAAAATAGCAAACTCGGGATAAAAGGATACAAAGAGTTATCACTAATGACTTCGGAATAATGTATTTAACAAGATTGATTGTTTCAAGTATGTTCTGTAAAATAATGCAGAGTTGAGTATATTACGTTGTGCAAGAATATTTTAATAAATGTTTTGGCGCTCTTAAAAAATAGTTATATTGATACAAAAGCCATTATCTTTACCATAGTAATCAGGTTTTGAGATGTGTGACTTTGTGCCAAAATATCGCGCATGATAGCGAAACAATCAGTAGTTAAGTGCCTCTGCTGGTAAGAGCTGTTTTAATTGGCTTTTGCTTTTGTGTACTTGAATTTCTAAGACCTAATTAAAATTTAGAAAAGAAGTAGCTTTTTATCTACATGTTTAATCTCTGTTAAAATATATGGATTTTGCTTTAATGAAGTTAGTCAAGCATACCCCTCAATTGGTGAGTGCTACTGCTAGTAACCTTGCTACTTACTATGTTCTTAATTTCTTTCCCTTGTAATGGATTTTGCTGATAAATTATCCTTGTTAGTTAGCTTTCTGGCTGGATTAATAACTTTTGCAGGAGATTGATTGTTGGATACTACAAAAGTGTTGATTTTTCACCCCCTTCAGAAAATAATGGCTCCAATTGGGTCTCTTAAGCAGGCTATCTTTGATAGAAAAGCAAGAACACAGTCATGAATTGCTTAATTCCAGCTACCATTCAAAGGAGCCTTCTATTTGGTAGAATTGAATTGATTTTCTTTCTCTTGTTGAGAATGTCAATAATAAATAGATAACACCAAAACAACAAAGAGCTAAATGTAAATAAAAGAAAACAGGCATCTCCACAATGAGCCCCTCCATCTATACAAATTTGACATGTTTATACTCTTAGTTTGACTTGATCATCTTCCCCTAAATGGGAAGCCTCATCTCAATCAAACGCCTCTCGCTTCTCAATGGAGAAACCTATTTTCTTTACTCATCTACACCTATAAGTCACTTAGAACAATCTAATCTCATCGTATATATACATTCCGCATGCTAGCCAGCTTGTGCCTGCTCCAGCTTCAACAAATAAGACTGAAACAGCATCACCAATACAATGTTCGGGCACATGTTCTCCGGAAAACATTGGTCTTGTGCTTCTTCCGAACTACCTGATACTATGAGAATTGTTCGTGTATGATGATACCTTTTGACATAAACAGTCTGGCAAAGGATTTACATAAAATGCCTCCTCCGAGCGGAACCTATCCGTTCCCTTTGTACCTGCAATTGGCCCTTTCCTCTTTCTAGGCGATCCTTGCCTGCATAACCGAAGTAAACCAATGAGATCATATTACCAATTTGTGCCGTTCTTGGTTAAGATACCCATATCTGCAATCTAAAAACATAAGCAAAGGATTCCATAATGCGGACAGAACCAAAATCCGAGATGCACTGTTATTGTCACAGGAGTTCAAGAGAACCTATACAAAGTAGGTAAGAGCACAACATAACTCAAATTTTCAACTTCAGTCAACGGCTTAAAAATGGAAGTCACATAGATATCACTTGTTATTGGCCGATGCTAGGGCAAACTTGTAACAGCATACAAGGGCAGACCTTTGCCCAAACACACTACAAAGAAAGTGCATCATCACTCCAGAAAGATAGGACGAGCATAATTGCAAGCAGATAAATGTTAGAATTCTTATAGAAATCTAGCCACAATATCGAAATTTGACAGGACCATCTAAACAATGGCATCAAGAATGTCATCAGCACCCTGATTATATTTTACAAACAGATAAAATATCTGTACACCAGCATACCGTCTTCTGTGGATTTCGAGAATGCGATTGGACAGATTTTTTCCCTCTTTCATCCTACCCTGGTCAATTTTGTCAATAATCCGGACAAGAGTTCTCCTGATGATCACAAGGGAAGTATTAGTAGGAGGTAATTATAATCCTTCAAGCAGAGTAGATATTAGAAATGAGGTCCTGCCTATCAGGGGAGATTGTTTTTCTATGCCCCAGAAATCGACGATGTCCCTCAACTGCTCTTGCCATATTTCCGGAGTATGAAGGAATGAATATGTCACTCTCAACGGACACAATATAGTCCAGGGCCGCCAATTGAGATGAGTGATTGATGAATGGCTCAAGCTCTTCAACAGAAGCCAACTTCTCCTGCAAGAGGGAGAATACGCAAATCACTTTTTAAGCATGCGGGAGCCTATAAATCAGACTATTTAGTTTTTAAGATTATATGACTTCTATACATGGAAATCTGCTTCATAAATCAGGGAGTGGGATTTGAAAAAATATGCTTTGGTAGAGTAGCGATACTGAAATTCAGTTAAATATCATGAGGAACAGAGGTAATAAAGGCAATTCGTTCATGTCAACTGCAGATTCATCATCAGGAAAGACTAACCACATCAGTTCTGTTTGAGATCTCAATCAAAATAAGAAATTGTACATCAGAATAGCTCAAGTGTTTCAAGACCTTGCTCATCTAAATGGGGACATCACAACTGCCATTTCAAGTATTGACAAAGCTTAAAAGGATATACCAATGAACACCCCCACCCCCCCCCCCCATCCCTCTTTTTTTAAAATCATGAATTCCAGTTAAAAACTTACAATTTTGTCAAAAGGCCCAAGACAATTTCTATTCATTTTGTTTATAATCATGGTGTCTGGCCCAACTTGCGTGCACCTCAGACTAATTCCACGGGATACTTGCTACTTCCCACCAGCAACAGGTACAAGGTAACTCTATCCACCAAGAAATTCTATTTATTTTTCTTGTTCTCTTTTATCCAAGTATACTTGCTATAAAGAATGACAATATCAATATTTGGCAAAATTTGTGGATGATTATCTTCATCATTCACTAAAAGGAAATGTTCCAATTATTATGTTAGCTGGACCAAATTAAGTTGGAGCAGCTATGATATTCAGATGCATATGCAGACATTGAGACCAAGAGTTGAGCACATTGAGGATTTGAATTAGTTTATCGTGAGCCCCACGCTTGTCTTTGTGGAACTATCTCCATCTTCTGTTTTAGTTTGATTTGAATGTAAAACCACTCTAGAGGTATACTCAATGTGCTTATAGTCCGGTCTTGGATATCCATAATCATGTTTAAGTCGTGGAGACACTATTGCTTGTAGAAACATAGCTGAACTAGTTAATTAGACATGGGTTTATTCAATCGGATGAGTCCAGGTTCTGGTCATGGCTCCAATTTGGATGATGACATGACGTGTTTGATAACATCCATGACAAAACTATTTCATCGTGCTTATCGACTTAGAAACTATCTACTGGCCCATTTCGCTCTGTGAAAAATCCTTCAATCTTTCGTCACTAATCTGACCTTCTGAGTTCATGGGCATGCACATTCATACAAATTCACTAACAGCTACTCACATTCATACAAATCCACAATCAAGTGAGATATCTAACTCATAAAAATCACCCAAGACCTTAAGAAACAATGCAGGGAAGGTTTGCAGGCCATATACCTTGTTCATTAATAAGGGGTAACGCGACAACAGATCAGACATATGGGAATCACCCCCATATATCTCTCCAGCAGCAATATATATTGGCGTGTTTGAGGGGAATCCAAGAGCGGAAAGGAATACTCCAACTTCTCTAGGAGTTAAGGGACAATAGCCTTTAGTTCTCTGTTCTACAGGGTCAATCTCTTTCACCTTCCACCATGTGGTGTTTTCCCTGCAAATGATCAAGATAATGAATAAAAATCACCAGATTACGAATGTCAAACAATCTAGTCAATGAGCATGCTACTAATTCATATAAAAGTGCAATGCGTTTGATTTTAGCAAATTTCATTTGGAGACGGCTAATGTTTGACCTGTTAAAAAGTGTTCTTAGCAGACAATCTATTCTTTGAAGAGATCAGTTTTTAGCCAACAACTAACCACATGCGCGTGCTCTGACTATCAGATAACTATATTGTCATAACAAATCTACCTAATTGTCTTCAGTTCCTCAGCTTCTTCTGGGGATAGATCGTGTGTGCATCCACTAAATGCAAGCATGTCCTTTTCAAATCGCAAATGTAAAGCAATATAAGGGCCATAAGATCTCATCCGATCAACCAACATCTGCAAACAGAAGTTGAATTAATGAAAAAGCTTGGGCAAAGAAACAGTTAAAACGTGTTTTTTGAACTAAGCATCAACAAAATGTTCACCTTTCCCATTGCTTCAATCTTGGGAGCAAATCGAAGGGCTTGATAACAAGCTCGGCAGCGCAACTTCTGAATATCAGGAGGCAGGTTATTATTTGCCAACCTTGAATCGGACTTGGCAGCTCGAATGATCTAAAAAAGATAAGATCACATCCATTAGTTACAAATAAATATTTTTGCTTTCCCGGCATGCAGATTCGTTTTATGTACCAGGTATTCATCCCACAGTCGTGCAATCTCTTCCTCATAGTAATCTACACCGGACCAACTCCTAAAATGTTTAACTGCTTTAGTTGCAGATGCCAGTTCCTCCGGTAGCTTTTTGACAACCTTTACATCATTTTCCAAAGAACTAATAAAATGGCCTTCATCAAAGACATTGGAGAAATTGCTGCAATTCAGGCATAGAAGAGTAAATTTCACCACTTTATACATAAATTACTCCGTACATTCAATCCATAAGGATGAAAAGGATGCTGGTTCCCTTGCAAACAACAGTTCAAAATGAGCTTGAAACCCCAAAAGAAAGGAATTTCTCGCTAGAAGGACATCATTTACCTTGAGTCCTGCCAAAGTGAGCGCTTATCAAGCTCAGGGATCACTAGAGTAGCATTTATGATACGAGCAACAGCAACCATGTCACATATCTACAAAGCAACAACCACTGCTTTCAGCAGAAAGCCACAAATAATGACAGCTAAATGTTTTACGCCAATATCATGGATACAAAATAAATATATTTACAAAGGGCCAATCACCTTAGAAAGAAAATAATCAATGAATATGCATTAAACTTTTCTATAACAAACCATGCATACTGGTTTAGGGGAAATAAGTTGCCTTCTTGCAATTTGAAATGTTAACCAAAGATAGAACGTGATAAGTGATGAAGGTCTATCAATTGGAGAGATATAAGCTGAGTTTGATTATCATTAATTAAAGATGCATATTAAACATAACAGACCTTCCTTCAAAAGAATTAGTCAGCTAACTTCTAATACAGTTGCATAACACTGCAAATCAAAGATAAGTCTAGTATTGATGTTTAGTCGGATCTTTGAAAAAAGAGAGACCTCAGAGGTCCAAACCACACTTCAGGCATATTTTATTGTCGACATAAATATTGCAATGGAGCATGATACTAAAAGGTAAAAGTAAAAATAATTATGAAAATGAAATAGAAACAAACAGACAGCACTAGTATGTGAAAAGGAAAAAAGATGCAAAGAATACGGACCCCAGCTCTCATCTGATTGAGCCCGCCATTCGTATGAACCAGCAGGTAGCCTCGAGACTCTGGAGGGGCTGGAGGTAAATTGCAATGAAATATAAGCAACACAGAAAAGTCATATACATTGGATTCAAGAACGAACAAAGCTAGTTTCTAATATTATGTTGTAATGGGAACAAGGAATTACTTACATGTATATATTGGACTCGGAGCAACACAAGGAACATAGTCGCGGTTCGGAGGTGGCTTCCATAACTTGTCCAAACTCCCATTTCGACTTGCAACATCTGACTGTCAAATCTAAAGGAGTGAAAACATGAAATATGTATAACTACTTCGTATGTACACAGTCCTATGTCGAACATCAACAAACATACGTCAAATCATACCAGATCCAACACTAATGCCATCATAAATTCAATTTACTTGAAGAAAGTTTTTTTTTTGAGGGATAAAACTAAATATATTTAGAGGGAGTGTAAAACCTTGCGAGCAGCAAGAGGAGCCTTTGCCAAATGGGGTGCGGCATGTTCTTGAGTCCAGCTTCGCTCTCTACTCAGCTTTTGGTATGAAGATTCATGTTGCTATAACAATAAAAGACCCAAGATCAATACCTAAACCTTAAGGGACAACCATAAACAAAGAACAAAGTTAACAATAAAACAAAACACTACAAGACTATTTCCAGCATCAACCAACATCCCAAAACAGCAATTTGATCAAAAAAAAAAAAAAATTAATCAACAATTTAGTCAAATAAGCTCTAAAAAAACAAAATTTATCAGACCCCGGTACAATAAATGACAAAAACAACAACCCCGCAATCCCAACCTAGCTGAGGTCAGGTACATGAATCCTCACTATCCATTTGATCCCATTCCAATATTCAGTAATTAGTAACAGTCAGCCATAATGACACAAAATAGAGAAAACAAAGATTAAAATCTTAAAACAGAGTAAAAAAGGACCATTAAATATATCCAAGAAAATTAATCGAATAACCAAATAAAATATTACAGTTGAAGAAACCATACCGTGGGAAGCTTATCAGGCAACTTGGTGATTTCAGAGGCAGGAAAAACGACATGAACATATAAAAGAGCTAAAAGGGCTATTGCAGCTATGGCAAAAGTTAAAACCTTTCGCACAATCACCACTCTCCTCCACCTTTTCTTCTGCATCTTTCAATATAACCGAAAAATATATAAAAACAAAATCTCAGTCTCACACACCCTTTTGATATTTAAGGCTGTTGAGGGAGAAAATTAATCGGCTGATTTTGATACTGTCTTGCGTGGAAATTTGTAACAATGTTAGATTCTTGAAAGTTGAAATCCCTTTGCTGGTGGGGGGTTTTTTAGCTTTGGTTTTTGGTAGGTTTTTTGTGGCATTTATATACTAGTATTATTACCATTAATTAATATTAATAGTACTAATATTCATGGTTGGGTTTTGGGTATTAAGCAAAGAATTATAATAGATGTGGGATGAGAGAGAAAACTTAGAGGAAAATAGTAAACAATGGGCCAATTACAATGAGACAGAGTTTTATACCAAGTACGAGAGGTCAAAATCGGATTAGTAGATCCACTTGTAATTATCCATTGTTTATCTATCGCAAATCATAACTTTTTATTTCACAATTAACATTTCCCTCTTTGCTTGTACCCTAGTAGAATGAGCGATTTGGAAAATTGCTTTCAGGGGTTAGAACCGTAGAATGAGCGTCTTGGATATGCTTGTGAATACAAAATACTTTTTCCAGCTAGCAAAGTCATAATTTTTATTAGTGACAAAATATACAAAGAAATCCACTAATAGCAGATATGTGAATATTCTCTTTTAAAAATAAGTTTCAGTTTAGAGATCTTGACTATATATTTAGAACGAAGTAATGGTGAATCTGTGATAACTTATAATATTTTACATAGATAATTGTATACACAAGCAAGATTACGTTAAAAGTTGGTGGATATAAATTTTTTGTCACATTAAAGTAATTGAATTTTAGCTATTAAAGGGCAGCTCGGTGTATCTATTGTACGCAATCTTACCTTGTAATTCTGCAAGAGATTATTTCTATTATAAAAGTAAAGTCACCTTGACAAATATTTTATCTTTATAACAGGCCAAATACATCGGCAAGCCCTTAAAGTTATCCTCGTTTTTCACTTAAACACCCTATTTTATGTCTGTTTCATTTGAACAATTTAACTAGGTCTTTACTGTATCGTTTAGACATAAAATTTAGAGGCAACAAAACACAAAAAGTACGTATAATTCACGCGCCAGAGTGACGAATAAGACGCGGATACGTGGATTCACTCGTTGTCATCTTCCCCAACTATCACTCATCGCCGGAAAAATCATTTTCGGCCATTTCTTTCCGCTCAATTCTGGGCCAAATCAAGAAATTCCAATAATGAAGATTGTTCTCCACCTCCAAATCTAAGTTTCCATTAATTTTTAGACTATCCTACCATTAAAAACGCCAACTCCGACATTCTGCATAACTCTGGTGAGCTTCAGTTAGCCGGAAATTGAGTTCCAGACGTCCAAATTGAACAAAATCAATGCGAAAAAATGCAGGTACCCCCTTCCTTCCGTTTTCATCTGCCAAATGACGATATGACCAAACAACTGAACAGTCATGAAAGCAAACTATAAGGAAAAGAAATAGACCTTACAAGGACGGATTTTGATGACGATATGACCATTCTTACAAATAGTACCGGCTTGTTGAGGATATGACTTTGAAGCTCCGACGTTGGCCTTTGATTCAAAGTGGTGCTCTTCATCCGACATGCTTGATTTGATATTTTCTTGTTTATCACTGGAGAGAAATAAGGAGAGGAGGATCCTAAACATATTACTGTTGCTTGTCGCTTCTTTGGACCTGGCCGGAGTTCTGACTTTTCCGGCTACCTCGTTTGTGTTCTGCTTACCAAAGAATAGGAGGAAAAAGAAAATTTAAAAAAATAAAAAATAGAAATACTGATCTCTCATGCTCGAAAAAATAGTATAATACAAGCACTATGCCACATCATCAAATTGTGTCTAAATGACACAATAAAGACCTAGTTAAAGTGTTCAAATAAAACGGACTTAAAATAAGATGTTTAAGTGAAAAGTGAGGACTGATAGATTTCATTGAATGACTCAGTCATTAGAGAGCCACTGTTGCTTGTATTTATATGATATGGATACATACATTGGGATAAGTATATCACCTACAAAGATAAGTATTAAGAGTCCATCACATATATGGGATAACTACAAATATGAGATAAACTCTTAGAGTTCTAATACGCCCCCTCAATCTGGACTGGCAGACATGACAGACAGATTGTCAGTAACAAGCTGAACTGAGATGATAATAAACCCTTTGTGAAAATATCTACAAACTGTAACCGAGTTGGCACATATCGAACAACAAGATCCCCTTGAGCAACTTTTTCAGGAACATAATGAAAATCAACATCAATGTGTTTGGAGCGGTCATGAAATACAGGGTTACAAGACATATATGTAGAGCTCACATTATGACAAAGAACATGAACTGGGTTACGAAGATAGATCTCGATGTCATGAAGAATATTACGAATCCAAGATGTCTCAGCCACAGTATAGGTGATAGCTCTGTACTCAGCCACAGTATAGGCGATAGCTCTGTACTCAGTCTCTGTAGAAGATTTAGAGACTGTTGGTTGCTTCTTTGCACACCATGAGATAAGATTAGAGCCTAAAAATACCGCAAACCCTGTGGTAGAGCGTCTACTGTCAAGACAACCAGCCTAATAAATACCTGAAAATTCACTTCACACAATGCAGATAAGTAGTACATGGAGCATGCATAAATTATGAAACAATGTTAACAGCATAGGCAATATCTGGGCGATTCATAGTTAAGTATTGAAGAGCGCCAACCATACTCTTATATTCACTAGGATCCGAAAGTAACTCACCATCCATAATAGAAAGAGAAGTGCGAGAAGCAATAGGGGTGCGAACCGGTTTGCATGTATGCATGTGAAATTTAAGAAACAAATCAGAAATATACTTTTGTTGTGACAGATGAAGACCATTAAAAGAACGAACTGCCTGAACACCAAGAAAGTAATGAAGATCACCTAAGTCTTTCATGGCAAATTATCTAGAGAGACGACTAATGAAGTGATAAAGAAGAGAAAAATGACTACCAGTAAGAATAATGATATCAACATAAAGTAATAAAATAAGAACACCAGACGATGAATGGTGAATGAACATGGACGTATCTGATTTGCTGCAAATAAAATCATAAGCCATGGGAAATGAACTAAAGCGATGAAACCAAGCACGTTGTGCCTTCTTCAAACCATAAAGCGGTTTAGTTAGCTTCCAAACATGACGAGGATAATTAGGACGAGTAAAACCTGGAGGTTGTTTTATAAAGACTTCCTCATTAAGAACACCATGCAGAAAAGCATTTTTAACATCAACTTGACGAATAGGCCAAGAAAAAAAACGGCAAGAGAGAGGACAATACGAATAGTAGTAGCACAAACAACAGGACTAAATGTTTCATTATAATCAATGCCAGGTTGCTAATGAAATCCTTGTGCTACAAGTCGGGCCTTGTATCGCTCAACTGACCCATCCGAATTATATTTAATACGATAAACCCATTTACAACAACTTAATTTCATGTGAGGTTGAAAAGGAACAAGTACCCAAGTATTATTTGCTAAAAGTGCATTAAACTTATCTACCATGGCCTACTGCCACTTCAGACTTTTTACTGCCTGATAAAAATAAGAGGGTTCAATTTCTTGAATAATAGTGTTCAAAGAAAATATTTGTTTTGGTTTCGAAATATCAGACTTGGAGCGAGTGTGCATTGAGTGAGCAGGAGGCATAGAAGTAGTAGAAGCAGTGCTAGTTGGCAGTGAGGTAGGTGCAGAAGAAGAGAGAACATTAGAGCAACACTCGGTAGGAGAAGTGGTGATGGACACATGATCCGTAGAGCTGGATATAGGGAACGGAAACACTAGAGGGAGGTGGAGAAGACGACGTAGAAGGAGACATACTTGACTTAGATTGGGTATCGGGCTGCAAAGGGGATAAAGGAGCAGTAACTACAAGAATCTCAGAAGAGCCATTGGATGAAAGGGACAGTAGAAGGACGAGATAGTTTAAGATATGGAAAAACTAATTCATGAAAGACAACATGGCGAATGACATAAACACGACCAGATGTAGGATCTAGGCAACGATATCCTTTATAATTAGAAGCATAACCTAGGAAAATACATTGGATAGAACGTGGTTTAAGCTTATAAGAAACTTGAGAAGATATAGTTGGAAAACATTTACAACCAAAAATTCGAAGAAAACTGTAGTCAGGGGGTGTATGAAAAAGCTTTTCAAATGGAGAAAGTCCTTTTAAAATGGGAGTAGGCAATCTATTAATAGTATAAGCAACGTAAAAAGCAGCATCAACCCAAAATTGAGGTGGCAAATGAGCATCTGTAAGGATGGTACGCACCATTTCAATTATGTGGCGGTGTTTTCGTTCAACCACCCCATTTTGTTGAGGAGTATCTGGGCATGATTTACGAAAAGAAATACCCGAGTTAGAAAAAGTGTTAAAGCATAGCCTTATTATCAGATTCACCACCGCCATCACTTTGAAAAGTTTTAATTTTAGTGTTAAAAGTGTTCTCCGCGAGTTTTTGAAATGCACAGAAGTGCTGAAAAACTTCTGATTTTCTCATCACAGGATAAAGCCATGTAAATCGAGAAAAATTGTCAACAAATATAACATAATATCGAAAACCCAAGTTTGATAAAATAGGCGATTGCCAAACATCAGAATGAATAATATCTAAAGGAAAAGAACTACGGTGAGCAACTAAATTAAAGGACAAACGTTGCGACTTTCCTAACTTGCACGAAACACAATTATTACTAAAGGAATTTAGTAGCGCAATAAGATTATGGTTCCTAAGACTTGACAAAACACGACTACCATTATGACCTAAACGATGATGCCAGATGTCTCCGGATTGACGTAGAGCAACAAATGCTTGAGGAGGAGAATTCACAGATGAGGACGACAATGGATAAACATTACCTTTACTGGAAGCTTGAAGGAGAGGTTGCCCCGTTACCTTGTCCTTCACACAAACAGAAGAATCATCAAAGTCAACTTTACAATTATTATCCATACATAACTTTTTAACAAAAATCAAATTATGGCGAAGTTGAGGAACATAAAATATAGACTGTAGGTGTAGAGGACGAGATGTAGAAGGCAACTGAACATAGCCAATATTTTCAATGTTAAGCAATGTACCATTTCCTACCAAAACATGATCAGAGCCAATGTAAGGGTTCTTTTGTATAAAAATACCTTTAGATGGAGTCATGTGAACGGACGCGGCAGTATTAAAATACCAAGTAGCATCATTTGTTTCACCAACAGACATAGTAGCAAAAGACTTAGGAAGATCATTAGCAACGAAAGCATGATTGAAGCCATTTTGACATTGTAAGGCAGTGTGACCAGGATGCCCACAAATTTGACAAGCAATGGGTGAGGGTGAAGGACCTAAGATCCCACTGGATGGTGAGAATGTACTGCAAGATTGTGAATTATAAGGAGTGAGAGAAGCACCACCAATACCTGACGGAGGCTGACCAGTAGAACCATTGCGAGCAAGATTATTTGGAGTAGACTGTTGTGAGGGACCTCGACCAGAGAAACCATGGCCCCTTCCACCACGACATCGAAAAGATGAGGATTTTCCCCATCCACGATTACTTGAAAAAGGCGCTGCATTGCTGGACATATTAGAAGAATTTGATTGAACATTCTGGGTAGCAAATGCATGATGAGAGATGATAGAATCAGATTCTTGAAACCGTTGCAATCATTGTTCATGCAAAAGGAGCTTAGAACGCAAATCTTCAAGTGATACATGTCCAGGGAAGTGAGTGAGGATACCAACCAGCGTATCGTATTCTTTTCCTAATCCAAGAAGGACATGATCGATGAAATCTTGGGAGGAAACTGGAGAATTTATGGCTGCAAGTGAATCAGCCAATTGCTTTGCCTCTCTCAAATATTGATCAATTGACATAGATGTCATCTTCTTCAAAGTAGTGAGTTGTCTCTTAAGTTCAATTGCTTTAGCTTGGCTAACATCCATATCTCTACGGTGTAAGGAAAGACAAATATCACGGGGAGATGGTAAAAGATGGACGTCGACAAGAACTTCACGTGACAAGGTCGCAAAGATCCAAGAACAGACGCTTTGATCGATTCGAACCCACGAGCGATAGCTTTGATTCGGTTGTTGCGAACCAGTAGCATCGCAAAGAAGCGGAGGTGGAGTAGGGATAGAACCATCGACAAAACCAAGCAAATCATGAGATATGAGAAGGAAAGTGAACTGAGTACGCCATGTGAGATAATCTTCAACAGATTGTAACTTAATTATTACCAGGTTGGTGATATTAGGCGCTGCTAGTGCAGTAACAGAGTGAAAATTTGAGGCAGCAGTTAAGTCCAATGAACCAGCACATGAAAATATAGGTGGCGTAATAGCAGCAGTAGGACACGGCAGCAAGCTAGGAGCAGATAAATTGTTTGGTACTGATGAGGCCGTGGAAGAAAGGGATGACATAAGAGGAGAAAACGTTAAAGGGGGAGGTGAGAAAGCAACAGTAAGGCATGAGGATGGAATAGTATTGTCAGGATTGGATATATGAATAGAAGTAGAGGGTGAAGATGATGCCATAGGAAAGAAAAATGGTTTGGGAAACAACTGGAGCTGAGGGGAAAATTTAGAAGAAAATGTGACTGCTTAGAAGAAGGAATGAGAGAGGATTTTGTTGGCTAATCTGATACCATGATAGATTTCATTGAATGGCTCAGCCATTAGAGAGCCACTGTTGCTTGTATTTATATGATATGGATACATACATTGGGATAAGTATATCACCTACAAAGATAAGTATTAAGAGTCCATCACATATATGAGATAAACTCTTAGAGTCCTAATAAGGACAACTTTAAGGGTCCCGATGTATTTGGCATTTATAACATGTTAAGTTTAGTTACTTTCATGTGAGGAAAAATAGTAACTTTAAAAATTCACCAATTTCTCCATTTCTTCGTCATTTCTCCTGATCCAGGACACACACCCCCCCCCCCCCAAAAAAAGGAAGGGAAAACGTTACTCGTAATCGCTATGCTCAAAATTGAGATGAAATAAATATTGGCAAACGTACATTTCTACTTTTGACTTTCTAAGTTTTGATATTATATTGGCCTCCCTCCTCATAAATGGAAATAAACAATTGAAAAGAAAAACAAATGTTTAAGGAGTTGCAGAATGAATGCAAATCTCAAGATGACCTAAGCTTTAGTTTTATTCAATAACCATCGCAATTGGCATGATGTATCCCTTAGAATACTTCTAAGTTTGTCGTAGAAGAAAAATGGCATTATCCTTTCTCTTTTACACCCAAGAAGGAACCAACAAAAGCCTTTGATCGATAGATGTAGAACAATTTTCATTTCTTTTTATTTATCTTCTTCTTGAACATTTACAAGTGACGCAAAAATGAAATAGAATGGAATATATATATATAGATAATCAGGGGCGGAGCAAGAGATCGAGTTGCGGGTTCAGCTGATCCCAGAGGCGAGCCACATTGAATCAAGGGGTGTAGTGACACTCCTTTGCCGGAAAATTACATTATATTGCGATCCCCTAGATATACAGATAGAATAGATGCTCATGGATAGACAGACATTCTATTAATTCTTTGTTTTTGGGCTGAAAAAGCTCGTCGATCCAAATGAATCATTCTTCTGGTCTCTTCGCTCCCCACCCCGAAACTGACCCACAGCACAACGCCCATTCGCTTTGTGCGCTGGAAGGCAACGAAGTTCAGTTCATGAGACCGCAACGCAACGGAGTGGAGCAGCCGCGACACGAAGTGATAATTTTTTTTAATGTATATTTAGTTATTTACTATACGTTGACTCCCCTTGATTTTTCGATGTATCTAATTATTTATATTTTGACACTCTTTGATGAAAATTCTGGCTCCGTCACTGACCGAACCTAGTAATTTTGGTTTAATCTCTATGTTTGTCTTAAGAAATTTATTTAATATGTTCAAATTATTAATTTAGAACCTAATAACTAAAAAAAGGCTAAAATCTCGAACCTCAAAACTGCAGTTTCTTGCTCTGCCTATGTAGATAATTAATATACTTCTTTCGGTTCACAGTAAGTGACCAATTTGCTTTTTCATTTTGGTTCAAAATAAGTGTCCAGTTATGTAATCAAGAAAGAATTCAATTTGTTTTTACAAAATAACCCCTATGTACATATCCCTAAAAAGTTTTCCTACTCCTCACATTAAATGTTTAAGTAGGGGTAGTTTAGTCATAGTAGATATTTTTGTATAGAATTTAGTATTTTTTTTAATGGACGTGCTAAAAGCAAATTGGTAACTTATTATGAACCGGAGGGAGTGTATAACTAATCCCAAATAATTTAGGATTAAGATACAATTGATGATTATTTAACATATAAAACCAATAACCAGGTCAATCCCCCCCCCCCCCCCCCCCC
>MU740684.1:116410-139069 GCA_026770625.1 Nicotiana glauca
CACAAATCACCTCCCGAAGCTAACCGAACCACCAGAATCCACATCCTAGCCCTCTAACCACATAGTCAACTTCCGATTGACTTTTCTGAAACACACCCCCTTTTAAGAGGCTATATGCCTTATATTCAACCAGAACCAATTCAATTACACCCGATAGACTCTAATACTGATATAGAAATATGAAGCAACACAATAAAGGTAAAACGGGCGGTAAATCACGTGACGACGGGCCAGGTCGTCACACCCAGGCCTAGTGCTTGTTTGATATATCTGACTACCTTGAGAGCAACTTCCATGTGTGACACCTTGGGACAGTGCATATATTGACTTAGATCCTGCACTGCAAAAGCAATATTTGGTCTGGTCATGGTGAGATATAACAACCTTCCAATAAGCCACTAGTAATAGCTAGGATATTTGAGCTCCTGATCACCTTCTTGTTTGAAACTCTGAATGCACTTTTCATACTCTACAGATGTGAGTTTTTGATTCAACTCCAATGGTGTACTAGAAGGCTTTGCTCCACCTAAGTCTGTTCCAGATATCAACTTAAGTGCATACTTTCTTTGACACATAAGAATTCCTTCCGATATGGCAAACTCAATTCCAAGAAAAAATTTCAACTCCCCTAAGTCCTTCATCTTGAACTTCTTCTGCAACTCTGTTCTGGTTTCATACAGTGACTTATCATTATTCCCTGTGATCAGCAAGTCATCCACATACACGAGAATGATAACCCTGTCACCATTGGCTTCTCTGATGAACAACGAATAGTCATAATGACTCTATTTGAACCCCATCTGTAGAAGCACCTCTATCAACTTCACGTTCCAATGTCTTGGTGCTTGTTTAAGCTCATATAATGTGAAGTTTGCAAAACTTCTTAGAGCCCGTTTGGATTGGCTTAAAAAAGTGGCCTTTTAGCCGAAATAACTTTTAAGTCAAAAAGCAATAAGTTGGGGTTGCCCAACTTATTGTTTTTGGCCTGTTTTAAGCAGTTTTAAACTTATTTTAAGCACTTTTTGACTTTGCCAAACACTGAAAAAAACTAAAAAGAGCTTAAAAGCTATTTTGACCAGCTTAAAAGCCCATCCAAACACCCTCTTAGTCTCCCCTGGCTTGCAAACCCTTGTGGAATGTACATATACACTTCTTCAACCAAATCACCATTTAGAAATGCATTATGAACATCCATCTGATAAATCATCCAATGCTGAGATGCAATAAGGGCCACAATAGACCTAACTGTGACCATTTTAGCCACATGGGAGAAGGTTTCACTGTAGTCTAAACCTTTCTTTTGACTGTAGCCCTTGGAAACCAGTCTGGCCTTGTATATTTCAACCTCCCATGAGGCCTTGTACTTGATTTTCAATATCCATCTGCAATCTATAAGAGTTTTGCTAGGAGGTAAATCAACTATGCTTCGGGTTTTGTTTTCCTCTAGTGGTGCAACCTCATAACTTCTACCCATTGAGGATAACTGGCTGCCTCAACAAAGGACTGAGGTTCAGAACCAGCTGAATAAGCTGCCAATACTCTACTATATGAGGGCGTGATATGGGAATAACTTACATAAGCAGAGATAGGATATGAACACTGAGCATATTGTGATTGCACCGCATAGTCTTGCATCCAAATGGGAGGTTTGCTGGACCTGGAGGATTTTCTGACCTGAATAGGAACAACATTAGGTGAGGTAGTCACTGCACTATGTGTCGCTGCATCAGGATTAGCCTCAAGTGGAGTATCACCCTCAAGTGGAGTATCACCTGGTGTTGTATTATCTATGATATCACCTTCAAGATTTGTAGAGTAGCAAGGAGTGGCCACAGGAGAAGACTCCCCCTCAGATGTAGCACTAGACTCGTGTGAAGGAGGACTAACTTCAAGTGAGAAATCTGCAACAGAGAGCCTGAGATCTGCACTAGTTGGTGATAGTAGATCCAATATAAGAAAAATAATGCTAACTAAAGATGACACATGCTTGAAAGGAAAATGCCTTCCTGAAAAACAACATTCTTGTTAACAAAGAAAGAGTTAACATTCAAGTCATACAAAACATAGCCCTTTTGAAAGGAGGAGTAGCCAAGGAAGATAGCAGGAATAGCTCTTGGTGAGAACTTGTCAACAATGCTGGGGCATGCTACATCGCATAGACAACCAAAAACCTCTAAGTGTTGCAGAGAAGGAGGGTGTAAGTAAAACAACTTAAATGGTGATTTGTACCCAAGTGTTCTAGAGGGTAGTCTGTTCATGAGGTAGACTAATGTGGTAACACACTCACCCCAAAACCGGAGAGGTATAGCTGCTTGAAATTTGAGAGACTTGGCCATGTCTAGAATTGTTCTGTGTTTTCTCTCAACAATTCCATTTTGTTGAGGTGTGTAGACACATGAACTCTGATGAAATATATCAATATTGAAAAGCAATTGTTTAAACTTATTACCATTATCAGTACTTAAGACTTTTATGAAAGCTAAAAACATGTTCATTATTTGAGTTAGAAAGTCACTTAGTACAACTATAACTTCTAACTTGAAGTTGAGCAAAAAAATTCAAGTGTATCTGGTATAGTCATCAACTACTGTAATAAAGTACCCCTTACCATTATGTGATGGAACTCTATATGGCCCCCAGATATCATAATGCACTAGTTAGACACTGAGGTACTTAGAGGTAGGGGTGTTTGAAACCGAACGAAAACTGAAGCTTAATGGCCTATTAGTATCATGTTAACGGTATAACACACGGGTAACTGATTGAATTTTTTTTATTAATGGCTTATCGGTTTGGGGGCGAATTATTCAATTTTCTTAACGGATAATACGTTAACCCGCTAAGAATATATATATATATATATATATATATATATATATATATATATATATATATATATATATATATATATATATATATATGACTTGCATCCTAATGATATAGCTACTGTCAAGTGTCAAAGCATCAAGTATAAATTTCCAATTTCCTATTAACAAGTGTTGGTATTGGTAGCCAAAATACATGCCTTTTCGTTTCTATTTTTCCCGGTTAGTGCCTTAGTGGTCATCACTCACCATTGTATTATAATGTTAATTAAGGTAATAATGCATCTCATTAATTCAGTGGATGAAATCAGTAACAATTCCAATCAAGTCGCTAAACATGTAATTGCATAAATATTTTTCTAAAACTCAAAGAATATCATATGCAACTCCAGAAAAATATGTAAACTTACATAGAAGATATATAAATAAATCGATAAACCACCCGATAATAGCTAAACCGATACCAATTCGCCCATATCTTATTGGGTGGCTAACAGATTAATATATTTAAAAACTGATAACCGATAAGCCGAACCGTTAAGCGCAAATAACTGTCCAATCCGCCCGATAAGCAGCCCTACTTAGAGGAAAAGGCAGTTTGGACTGTTTAGCAACTGGACATACATGATAGTATTGAGTTCCTTTCTTTAGGGTACTAAGAGCATCTAACTTCCTTATTACATCAATAGGAGCATGTACTAGCCTCCTATGCCATACTTCTTCATAATCAGTTAAGCTGGCTGTGTGAGCACACTTATTGATTGATGTTGCTGTAGAATCCTGTGATAGTCCTCTTTGAAGTATGTACAAGCCATGCTCCTCCTTACCAATCCCATTCACCTGACCACTGTAGAGATCCTGAAAAATACATAAGTCATGTAGAATGCAACCATGCATTGAAGTTCTTTGTTGAGTTGAGATATTGAGAGCAAATTGTATTTAAAATCTGGAACGTACATCACATTGGAAATATTGTTATTTCTAAGTACTGAAGAGGTTCCTTTATGTGATACAGAAACTACATTGCCAGTAGGTAATTGGACTTTGCACTTCTCTGAACTAGGAATGGACTGACATGAAGTAAGAGCATCAAGTTGAGAAGTCATATGAATTGAGGCTCCCGTGTCTATAATCCAATTTTGCTTGAGAAAATTGGACATTGGAGTAATTAAAGTACCCACAGCAGCTAACTTGCTGGATGATTCTGGATCCTCTTCATTCCCTTTGGCTAGCATCTGAAGTTTTTGTTGATACTGCTATTTGGTGAAGAAAGGAGCAATGGAACTATTGTTATGAGTGGTCTGGGCAAACTGAGGCATGTAGGCATGTTTAACCTACTGTATTCCTGATTGAGTTCCATAAGGAGCTTGTTGGTTGCTAGTTTCAGCAACATTTGGAAACACTAAACCACTCACATTATTTGCATACACTCCAGAGTTCTGCCCTTTCTTCTTTCCCTTGAAGTCTGATGGATAACCATGAAGTTTGTAGCAATTCTCCTTTGTGTGCCCCCTGTAATAACAGTAGTCACACCGCACTTGATTCTTTCTGAACCTGAAGTTTCCGCCTACACTTGTTGAGTTTTTATTACTATAGAACACAACTCCTTCTATGCCTTTAGTAATGTCATTAATCTGAGTGAAATTAACCATACTCCTTTGGCTTTCTTGATCAATCAGTAGCGAGTAGGCTTTGTTAATGATAGGAATTGGATACATCATCATAATCTGACTCCTTGACTGTGAGTAGGACTCATTCAATCCCATCATAAATTGTAGTAGCCTGTGATACTCAAAGTGTTGGGCATATTTCTTTGATTCAGGACATGGACAACTAGGACAGGGCATTGATGCATCAAACTCATCCCAAATGTCTCCTAGCTTAGAGAAGTAGTCAGCAACAGACATAGTACCTTGAGTAAGTTTATGAATTTCTCTACTAAGATACAGAATTCGAGATCCATTTACCTTGTCAAATCTCTCATTTAAGTCTTCCCAAACCTTATGAGCATTAGATGCATATACTACACTACTAAGTAAACCTGGCTTTACTGCATTCATTATCCATGAGAGAACTACAACATTCACTTTCTCCCACTAATCATGGAGTTCAGGTTCAAATTTAGACTTAAGAAATCGACTATCTACAAAGCCTAATTTACTCAATCCTCAAAGACCTACTCCATATCACGTAGTTATCTGAACCAGTAAGTTGAAGAGAAATCATAATACTACCTGGAGTGTCTGTTGGTTGAAGGAAGAGCGGATGTTTGTGGTCAATTGAAGGAAACATAGTTGTGCCGGCTGTATTTTTGAAGGAATTGTAGTTGTTGGAAGTGAAGTTTCTTCACCAATCGCCATTTTCAGCTGCTTCTTCAAGAGTAAACCCTAGGCTTTCAGCTACACGCTACAATCAGACAATTTCCCACAGAATTGTGAAATTGAACTAGCGAGAGGAAGGACTAGCTTGAGAGATGTCTTCGATTCACTCCAGTGACTTTGATACCATGTTAGCTGCCATAGATCTGGAGATCGAGCTTGAGGAAGAAGACATGCAGATGAAGGCCACACTCAAGATAAATATATCTCTGTATTAGAAGAAGAATAAAAATGATACAAGCGTGTGCTTTTACAGAATGTACAATGTATTTATACTTCTACAATATAACTAACTCCTAATTACTGTACTAACTAACTCCTAACTATAGTTACATTGTTAACTATAGTTAACTTATCAGCTTGGTTCATTAACTCTAGCCAACAGTATCCTTAACATTGGACCATTAATAATAATAAAAAGCAATTGTTTATATATAGTCAAACCTCTCTATAACAGTTTAGTTTGTTCCGAATATTTCTGGATGTTATAGCGAAGTGTCGTTATAGAGAACATATATTATAACATAATATGAAAATTAGTTCACTGAAATGTTGTTATAGAGAGGTTGACTGTACATACTTTTAGGTTTTATCGTTTTATTTCTAGTTATAATAAATCATTAATGCAACCAAGTTTTGTCATTACCCTAATCTCTTAATTGGTTTGCTTGGCTTGATCTGTCACCGTTATTTGTTATCAATTCCAAACATGGACTCAACTTCTGGGTGCTTGAATGGTATTTGAATCCATTATGAATTTAGTTGGATTTAATCTCTCCGTTGTAAGTATAATATTTTCTTTTCTAAGATTAAAGAAAAAGAAAATAATTTCTCTCTCTTAAACTTTTGTATTTGGAGGATGTTTAACCAAAAAATGATAATTTGGTCAAAACTAGAATTTAAAATAAGAAATTGGGTTACTGATAATCAAGAGACCAAAAAGTATAATAAGCTTTCTTAGAATAAGAATCAACAGTAAAGAAATTCGAATTGCAATATGATATGATGTAGATGATATCTTTCTTACAAATGATGAGACCTCCTCCTTTTATAGCCAATAAGGAGTAACAGTTCAATTCCTTAGTACAAATAAGAATAATAACGGACATTTAATGAGACAATTATGAGTAATAAATGACATTAAATAAGTCGTTACACAATCATTCCTATTAAATACCAATTTTCCAACGTATCAGGTATTTAATATTGAATTTGGACTCCTTTTTGTCTTCAGATCCATGTCTTCAATGCCTTTCGATCCATTGGCTCTAAATGATTCGAATTGGTACGGGACTCGTGTCTAAACTGCTTCTCGTGCCTGTTTAACTTCCTCTTCCCGTATCTTTCGTCACCAGATTCTTGTCTTTTGAATCCTTAAGAATTCCTAGACCTAAATGCTTCATTTAGGTACGAGATACGTATCTAAATTGCACCCCGTGCCTATTTTGAATTCTTTTTCTCGTGTTTCTCAATTAATCATTACCTGTTGACCTTTTGACCAATCCACGTATTATGTCACGTCATCTTTAATATAAATTCAATTTTTTCCCAATACAGAGGAGAGAGGGGAAGCATTTGAGGACAGGTTTCTCACATGATTGTCAGGGTGAAATCAAAGTAAACTACAATAGAGAATGATAAAATGTATGGAAAAAAAAAAAAGGTAAATTCAAATCCACCTTTTCACAAGAACGGACAAGAATACAGAATGGCAAGGAAAAAGCAATCTTCTTAGCATTCCTTACTTCACCTATATATTAATTCTTGTGACCCTTTTTTATTTTTACTTTATACCTTTCCATCTGCAAGACTCCAATAAGCTTTAGTAACCTAGCTAGTTCAAGGATTACCAAAAATAGATTGCAGATAACAAATAAATAGACAGCTCCGTAAAATATATTTCTGTAATTGAAATGTAAAAGAGAGAGTTGCTGCAGAGAGATTCAAGTTTGAAGCAAAGTATTTTTTTCTCTTGTTCCATGCATAGTCGTGTCTCGCACTCTCATTCCAAAGATAGAGATGCGCAATTTTACTTGGCACATTTTGACTTTTTACGCCCCTTAAAAAATAATAAATGAAATGCATATTTTACCATCATATCCATATTAATTGATGCATATTTTATTGAATTTGAGAAAATAAATTGAAATGAGCAATAAATACTTTGGGTATAATAGAAAAAATAAATTTGTCTTCTCTTAATATGCATAAAGTGACAAATAAAAATAAAAATCTATTTTTATTATACATGTCAAGTAAAAGTGAACGGAGGGAGTACTATTCAACCAATATTTTGGTAATCTTGGCAAATCGACCATTCTGAGACTTTCTTTTTATTTTTAAATTCCTATTACATAGGAGATTTGGAAATGAAAATGAACAAGGAAGAGATGAGACTTTAACCATTGAAACATATATATATATAAAACCTCTAACACCACTAGCCCTACCCTCCCACTCCATCCCCCACCAAAAATTTTTAAAAAAGGAAAATGTATAGAAACCTCCACTTCCAATCAAGAAGTTGTGAGTTCGAGTCTCCCCAGCAAGGTGGGAAGTTCTTGGAGGGAAGGATGCTGATGGTCTATTTGGAAACAACCTCTCTACCCCAGGGTAGGGGTAAGGTCTGCGTACACACTACCCTCCTTAAACCCTACTAAGTGGGATTATACTGGATTGTTGTTGTTGTGGTTGAGAATGTATAGAAAACAATGCATAACTTTAACAATAATAAATCCTCCATAGTCCCAGCATAAGTGAATACGTGGCACCCACACTGAAGAAATTTGAATTCGATGTGGTCTCATTTATGTCAACTTTTAACAGATGGTAAAATAGAAAATATAAAGAGATATATAATACTAATAATTTTTAGTATTTAATTATTTAATATTCGAAAATCATTGAACCAAGTAATTCAAATTCGATTCATATAAGGCCTATTAAAAGGAAAACACTATTTGTCAGAAAAATTTCTTTTCAATGCTCAAACCTATAGCTCTGCTTAAAATAAAAGGATCTCATATATTTTTTACCACGTTTTTTAGTGATAAAGTGATACTTATTATATAATAAACTAAAGAAACTAATGGGATATACATTTCTTGAGTAAATATCTACTTTTATTCTTTTATTTATTTTGTTAAGTTTGTTTAATATAGAAACTTTTAAATACCTTGATTTGTTAAATGACATTGATTTAATAGCTCCAACAAGTTTATATATTGAGAATTTAGTTTGTATCTTGCATTTTGTTTATCGTTAGGTTATGTTTTGAGTCCGAAACTGAAATAGTGCCATTTTTGGCACAAAATACCTTTCTACTGTTGAAAAAAATATGCATTTTACTTTAAAAGAAAGTTAGTCGTTGAAGTTAAATGCAGTATTATACTGTGTTTTATTAAAAAAATAATTTTTTTAGGAAAACGCATTACAATACTGTGTTTTCTTAAATGCAGGATTGTACTGCGTTTCCCTAATAAATTTGGGCCCACCTTATAGCAGTTCTGCAAGACATTTAAATCCGGAAACGCATTACAATACTGCGTTTCCCTTAAACGCGATATTGTACTGCATTTCTCTATAATAAAATATAGGGCCTTCTTTTTCCATGATAACGACAGAAGCCACCATTTTTAAAAAAAATCCCCACGACTGCTGGTCCTCCCCCCCCCAAAAAAAATTTAAAAAAATCTTGGGCTCCACCCGTCACACAAAAAGCAAAGAGTGTAGGTCCCGCACACAACACAAGCCTTGGATTCCTTCTTTCGGGTTCAAAAATTCGATTTGGATCTATTTAAAAAAACTTAAATCGTGATATTTCGATTTTGTTTATGTCGAAACTCGTAGAGCATATGCATATTTGTTTTCTTGAATGTGTTTCTACATTGATTTATGTTATGTTTGTGTTTCAATTTATATGGTATTTTTGCTCGGATAGAATTATTAGCCTTGGGACAAAAAATAGTTAAAACTTGATAAATAATTTTTATTGTTAATGTTATGTTTTTATTTGCTTAAATAATAAATAAATATTATTTATTTAGTTTTTTGTTCATATGTATGTTATGTTTGTTATTTTTATATGTAATAGTGACCTTTTAGCATAGTAAAATATAGAGCTTTTTAGCATAATAAAATATAGAGCCTTATGGTATAGTAAAATATAGAACCTTTTAGTGTAGTATAATATAGAGCCTTTTAGCGTAGAGTCTCTGTAGTTTAAGTATGTACTAACTACTAACTCTATCCAATTACAGTTTACAAAATTAATTATTTAATTTATAAAAATAAACTTACAAAACTAACAAATTAATATATGTTTTCAAATTAACTCAAATATCGAGCCTGGAACCCATAGATAATTACTCAGTCCAATTAAATATTTATTTATTTAATTTATTAAACTAACAAAATTCTAAAAATGTTAAAATTGACACACACATTAATTAATGATAACTTGGTGCTACCGGGCCTCAAATATCGAGTCTGGAACCCATAGATAATTACTCAGTCCAGTTAAATAATTATTTATTTAATTTATTAAACTAACAAAATTTTAAAAATATTAAAATTGACACAAATAATAATTAATGATAACTTGGTGCTACCAGGCCTCAAATATTAAGCCTGGAACCCATAGATAATTACTCAGTTCAATTAAATAATTATTTATTTAATTAATTAAACTAACAAAAATTCTAAAAATATTGAAATTAACACAAATAATAACTAATGATAACTTGGTGCTACCGGACCTTAAATATCGAGCTTGGAACCCATATATAATTACTCAGTCCAATTAAATAATTATTTATTTAATTTATTAAACTAACAAAATTCTAAAAATATTGAAATTGACACAAATAATAATTAATGATAACTTGGTGCTACCGAGTCTCAAATATCGAGCTTGGAACCCATAGATAATTACTCAGTCCAATTAAATAATTATTTAGTTAATTTATTAAACTAACAAAATTCTAAAAATATTGAAATTGACACAAATAATAATTAATGATAACTTGGTGCTACCAGGCCTCAAATATCGAGCTTGAAACCCATAGATAATTACTCAATCTAATTAAATAATTATTTTTTTAATTTATTAAACTAATAAAATTCTAAAAATATTAAAATTGACACAAATAATAATTAATGATAACTTGGTGCTACCGGGCCTCAAATATCGAGCATGAAACCCATAGATAATTAATCAGTCCAATTAAATAATTATTTATTTAATTTATTATAACACAAAAACACAATTAATATTGTTTAAATTACAGTAGACGACATGGACTTTCCGCATGTGCATCCTGGACCAGCCGAGGATCAGATATTAGTGTTGCAGGGCGACCATAGGTCCTCCTATATATGGGAGGGACATCTATTGGATCAGACTCTCCATGCCAGGAGACCTAATGATTCGTGGGACTTTTTGAGGGAGAGACATTTCCATCCCCGCGTAGTTGAGCGCCTAGAGGCTACGGGCTTCTTTACGATTTTTCGAATTGGGCGGATGCAGCTCGATTGGTCTCTCATCACGGCCTTGATAGAGCGGTGGCGATCGAAGACGCACATTTTTCACTTGCCCACTGGAGAGGCCACCATCACGCTTGAGGATGTTCAGGTTTTGTATGGGCTGCGTGTAGATGGACTGGCCGTTGCACTGCCATAGTACATGAGAGCTATGACGCATCCCCAGTATTTGGATTTATTGGGGTAGTATACTAGTTACAGACCACAGGGTGAGGCTGTAGTTAGAGGGGGTAGTCATGTTTCTATGACAGCTATCAGAGAGCCTATGGAGGTATTGCAACCAGACATTACCGGCGAGATAGAGGCTATACGTACTGAGCGGTACACGAGGTTGGCGCTGCTCCTTCTTTTTGGAGGTGTCTTGTTCCCGAACACTTCGGGAAATCTAGTGTCACGACTCAATTTTCAAACCCGGTCGTGATGGCGCCTCTCATGAAGACAAGGCCAGCCAACAGAACAACGACGCCCCTTTCAAAATTTAGTAAACATAAATGAATAGATAAATGCAACTTAATGACAATAATAATCCATATCTACAATCCAACACAACCCGACCGGTGTATCACAAGTCACGAGCATCTAAAGAAGACTGAACACAACTACAGGGCCAATAATAATATACAAAGTAAAATTTTTGGAATCAAAGGACAAAGTCCGGTGCCGCGAATGCTGGCGGTCACCTTGCTCACCTACAATGGTATACCTTCAATCAGCTAATAACCCGCTACCGGGTGAACAAATACCTGCAACTGCACGCGAGGTGTAGGGAGTAAAGTGAGTACTCCAACTCAGTAAGTAATAAGAGTAAATAATAACTGAACGGTAAGAAATCACGTAAAGCACTCCATCATGCTATATGGGACAGTGCAAATCTTTTGAGAAAAACAGTAAAATCGTGAAAAATCCTTAAAATATCTGGCTCAGTTAAAAACCTCTTTTGAAAATATCCTTTCCAACAGTCAAGCATATGAATGCGATATCCGATAGTGTAAGTCAGCACATAAGTCAGCCCCTCGGGCACAACACTCCACCAACAAATAACACTAGGGTATCTGGTAAACAATGCACGAAGTAGCATGGATGCCAATGAAATGAGAGTGTTGAATATCATGACACGTAGTACAAACAGGAACAAATGCATGAATGCAATGCAATGCAGATGACCGCTGCAGCGCGCAGCCCGATCCATTTGGGTACCTACGCTCACTGTGGGGGTTCAGACTCCGGAAGGGCTCCTACAGCCCAAGCGCAATATCAATATCACACCGCTGCGGCGCACATCCCGATCTATCCTCAGTCCAGGAATGCACATATAATACTGCTGCGGTGCGCAGCCCAATACACGATCAATCCAGAAATGCACATAAGCCACTAGGGCAATATTCAAATAACAGTTCTCAGTTCAAAACGTCAGTAAGATATCATTAGGTTTTCAAATCATGAAAAATGACCGAATTTGCAAAACCGCATTAAAACCCTAGACCGAGATCAAATAGTATGTAAAAGTAATGCGAAAATAGTGATATCAATTCCTGAATGATCCACATAGTTGGCACGAAGCCCAAACATGGCAATCAGTCCAAATCATGATGATAATAAGTAGTTTCAGCCAAATACGTAGTAATTTCGTCAATCGGGACGGACCAAGTCATAATCCCCAACGGTGTTTTATCCCATGCTCGCTATCCGGCATGCAAGTCACCTCAATACAGCACTATGATGTGCAAATTCAGGGTTTTAAACCCTCAGGATATCATTTACAAGTATTACTCACCTCGAACCGGTGAAATTCCTCGCTCGCGATGCCTTTGCCCCTCAAATTGGCCTCCACGCGCATCGAATCTAACCAAAATCAGAGCGAATACATTACAATATGCCAAGGGAACAATACCCAATCGAAAACAATCGAAATATAGCAAAAATTCCGAAACTAGCAAAACCCGAGCCCGGGCCCACTTCACGAAAAATTACAAAACTCACATTACCGGATTCCTCGTCTCGCTATGAGTCCATACATACCAAGAACTCCCAAATTCGAGCTTAAATGACCTATCAAATCCCAATTTGAAATATTAAAATTCAAGCCCTAGCTTTACCCCTTTTTAATGAATTTCAACCAATTTCCATGTTAAATCTAACATAATCTCGGTCCAAGAATCCATACCTGATGAAAGCCCTCGAAACCCTCTTCAAAAATCGCCCAAAACCTCCTTAGTTCGAAGTCCAAAATGTTTGTTTCCTTAAAAAAATTCGCGAAGAAGACTTAATATGTTCTGCCCAGTCATTTTCGCTTTTGCGGTACAAAAGCCGCTTCTGCGGTTACCGTTTTTGCGGAAAACATTCCGCTTCTGCGGAAGTCACTTAAGTCGCCAGGTCCGCTTCTGCGGTCCAAAACCGCATCTGTGGTGATCGCTTTTGTGGATAGCCTTCCGCTCCTGCGGAAAATGCCAAGCCCTCAAGGACCGCTTCTGCGACCCCTTCCACCGCATCTGCGGAACCGCATCTGCGGTCCCTTTTCCGCAGATGCGGAAATACCAGGTATTAGAACCATCAGCAATCACACAAGTCCAAAATTCACCTCGTTGGCCATCCGAAACCACCCCGAGGCCCCCAGGACCTCAAGCAATAACACAGATATGTCTTAATACATTATCCAAACTTGTTCCAATCATCAAAACACATCAAACAACACCAAAATCATCAATTCACCGCGGATTCAAGCCTAAGTTTCCTCAAAACTTCCGAAAAACACATTCGATCAAAAACCCAACCAAACGACGTCCGAATGACTTGAAATTTTGCACACACATCACAAATCACATATTGAAGCTACATAAACTCTCGGAATTCCATTCGGACCCTCGGATCAAAATCTCACCTATCAACCAGAATTCGCCAAAATACTAACTTCGCCAATTCAAGCCTAATTCTACAACGGACCTCCAAATTCAATTCCGATCACGCTCCTAAGTCACAAATCATTCTCCGAAGCTAACCAAATCACCGGAAATCACATCCGAGTCCTATAACTCATAAGTCAATGTCCGGCTGACTTTTTCAACTTAAGCCTTCCTTAAAGAGACTAAGTGGCGCATTTCTTATCAAAACCAATCCAAATCAACTCTAACACACCACATACCGATAACAAAACGTGAAGAAGCATAAAATGGGGAAAACGGAGCAACAACACATGAGACGACGGGCTGGGTCGTCACATCCTCCCCAACTTAAACAAACGCTCGTCCTCGAGCGTACCCAGAGTTGTCCTAGAAGGCAACCAATAGCTAAATGACCTTACCAAGAATAAACCCAGGATGATCCCATGTCACCCTATCTCTTATAGGTCCGACAACACAACATGGCTAAAATTACCCAATCCCGTCTAGCCCATAATTCACAGAACTACCTTTTCACTTCTGAAACCATCAATACGATCAAAACCTCCCACCTATACTTTGAAGAGTCCTGAACCAACTGTAATAACCCATGCTTGCAACCTCAATGAAATCATACGATATACCGCATAATCCAAGCACTCGAAACGATAATTTCTATTCACAGTGGTTACCCACAACAACCAAATACCGATAGAAAACCTCTTATTAGCTAAAGTTTCACTCCAACACTTTTGTATCCTACCAAATGATGATGAAACACGCAGTAAACGATAACTATTCCTCAGACCAATCATTCACGAAGGCATTTCTTCCCTTTTGACTAATACCACAGCAGATTCCGAGCTGGGCCTCGATATTATCCTTTCAACAAGCTGAGATCAAATCCGATCGTATTTATTAATGATCCCAACGATCTCTTCTGACCAAACACACCACCCTGGTGACATGACACATAAATATGGCCTAAGCCTCAACTTGCGTAACTACGCATACCTATAAACAACGGTCTGAATTTACACCGATCATGAAAATGACTCAATTAAAAGAGTTGTACCTCAAGCTCACCAGTACCATCACCACACAAGGCTGAGAACCAGTCTCACATCATAGAATAGAGCATATAAATCTAACCCGCAAGGTCGTATCGCCACATAGCCTCGCTACAATGCACGATCCTATCCAACCACTGCTCCGCATGAGACACCTCAAGTCACTATACTCGAAATTGAATACCACGCACGATTGATCTCTGGAACCCAAACAAATCATCATACCCATGGTGAAGCAAGTAATATACACCATTCAATCCTAAAAGGACACAACCGGTGCGCCATTTGCCGAGCAACACCCAATACGGACTTTCCTTAGAAACCAGGAAGCAAGGCATACAAAGTAACATATGGAAAACTATTCTCAACATCATACTGTTGCGGCGTGCAACCCGATCCAGATAACATACCCGTGGCGGCGTGCCACCCAATCCACACAAATATCTCACATAGGGAGATGCACATCGAGCCAAAATTTTTCATTATAATAAAATACCGAGTATCAGTCGTAAGCATACTGAGTGCATAATGATATCTACATATAGTGTTGTCAGCTACAAAACTCAAACACAACTGAGGTCCCACCCCTCAACTTCCACTATGAATCTCGATAGCACCGCACTATACGTGCCCACAGTTCGAAAATCATAACGCCTCACAACACAGAAAAGCAACTCATAGATCTCCCCAGATCACTAGCAGGTTCAATAACGATCGAATCAACCTATCCTTCATCAATACAATTCGGGACTAACCAAGCTAACTCAAGCTAAATACGTAGCCACATCGGCCTGCCGACGAACTCAATACCAAGAAGCCTGAAGCTGCTCCTTCCGCCACTATAACTCCTGACAGAGCCGTATGATACGATGCCCGGCACCAAATAAATACCGAAATCCACAGTCTCGCCCGGCGACATGCTCGGCCACAAGGAACGCATCTGAAAAAGTCCCTCAATACCAGAACTGAATTAATGGTGGAAACCTCTATACTGACATCCGTCACAAAGGCCCAATTAAGGAAATCAAATCCTCCCCAGCCGTCCGTTGGTCTTTAGAATACAAACCACTCTGCTAGAACATAATCCGATGCACCTCGTCACGCAACCTGTGGCATTTTCCAACATAGCCCATAACACAATAGTCTAGAATAACCCAACATTGAAACAACCAGTCTACACCCCAATATCATATCCAAAATCTAATATACCAAGCAAAGAAATATCCACCCGGGTTTCCAAATCCCAATAGCCGCTAAACGATGCCGATACACACGATGCACAACCACCACATAGTCTGTACCTGAGAACTCCCGGTCTCCAACTCCATATAGCACACGAATCACTGCACCTAATCCCCAAATTCCATAGCATGAATACATATTACACCTCATGTACCCAGTCATTCCACGAAAGATATTCTAAAACTCCCATGTGCCATCAAACACACTCAAATATCAGCAGACGATCTAGCCAGAAAACACCGCAATACTATCGTAGTATCACCAGTCTAATCACATTACCCTTCTTCCGAGACATATACTCTCTTCAAATCACTCCTGTTCAGCTGTACCATTTCCTTGATTACCTGAGGCTACCCGTTGCCTGAGAATTTTATGAACTTCTTTTCAGAATTGAACTGTAACTCACCTAGCCAACAACCTCCACTGATCCCATTTGGAAGAAAATCATTACGCATTCCATGCTTCTCATGCCCATAGAAGATATATACATCTCCAAACCACGGTGAAACCTAACAAGAATTCTTCCCCAATTCCCTTTGCACAAGATAAACTATCATGACTGAATCCTTCTATCCAAACCAAGCTAAACAAGCTGTCAGAACTCAAGAGCTTTGCTGCAGCATACCTGTACGAGCTCATTGCCTCGAGCACACACAAAGAATTAATCATATCCTTACCATACCGATTTGGTCTACCATCAAGCTACTTTATTTATCTAGGTTTCCTTCTGATTCATTTCCAACTTGATCTTTCTCCCTCGCTGTAGCATCACAATGCCTCAATCCAGGCCTACCACACGAGACTCGAACATAAGACTACACTGTCTAAGGCCCATAGGCCACCGAATACTCTCTCAGCTGTTCACAGAAATACCACCTTCCAGAATACTTTACTCTGAAGAACTTCCTGCGAATTTGAATTCGTTACCATTAACTTCTAGATACCAATACATAGGATCCCATAGTCGACATAAAAATACCACAAGCCTCGACATTTTCCGATGAAAACACGGTCTCTGACCACATACACAATCTTGAGACACCTGATTGTTACATGTAAAATCTTGAACACATTAGAATCATTCTCGAATGTCATTCACTCTTATTCAAACTGCAAATTGCCTGACTCAACGAACAAAACCACTCGCGCCTTATTAGCACTTTGACACCGCAGGATATTATTTCATTCAAATACAAACAAACATTTTCCTTCTCTATACACTGAGCATTCTTTATCATCAACAGCTCAAGACACCCTATTATTTCAACACATCTACGAAGCACCATATAACCTTTGTCAAAATTTTGCTTCACTCGTGCCATCCTCGGCTCAATTCCTGTAACCAAAACTGATCCGCCAGTATACCTCAAAAAGGAACCAACATAGCACATAACCGTGCAATCAGCTAATCAACAGCAACCTTCCCAACTTGGCTGGAAGACATATATATCAGGATACACTCAATAACCCATAATACTTTTACTCTAATGATGCCACAATATCATAGTGAGATTAAACACAAATCATTTACGAGTCTGTGAAAACACCGATCATCTAGTACTAAAATCCTCTGCAAACGTCGCATTCATCCCCACGTCAGCTGAGTCCTCTCTCTTAAGCGACCCAGATTTTCAAATTACAACACGTACCTTTCAATTACACATGGGATCTTCTAACGTACACATAAGGATCATACCACTCAAGAACACTCCGCAGGAGATATCCCACCTGCTTCACCTCAATTTAGTATTTCAGCATGCCTTCCACCATCATATACGTTACACAATCATTTAGTCTTCCTGAGTCTGAACTCATATCGCCACACATAATGTACTTTACTTCCCAACTATGAGACATGAAAGTATTCTTCATGCGCCCATATTCGGGCTACACATCTCCGAGGTATAAACGGCTAAGGCCATCTCCAAGGTATAAACGGCTAAGGCCATCTCCAATGTATAAACGGCTAAGGCTATATATAAGGTATAAATGGCTAAGGCCATCTCCAATGGGCAAACGGCTAAGGCCATCGTTGTCAATAAGTCGACCCAGCTCGACTACGACAAACAAGTAATTCAACAACATTCGAAGTTATGAATATGGCTAAGGCTATCGACAGTATTATGGCTAAGACCATCGACAGTATTATGGTTAAGGCCATCGTCATCAATAAGTCGACCCAGCTCAACTACGACAAATAAGTAATTCGATGACAGTCGAAGTTACGTATATGGCTAAGGCCATCGACAGTATTATGGCTAAGGCCATCGTCGTCAATAAGTCGACCCAGCTCGACTACGACAAACAAGTAATTCGACGACCGTCGAAGTGGCGTATATGGCTAAGGCCATCGATAGTATTATGGCTAAGGCCATCGTCGTCAACAAGTCAACCCAGCTCGACTACGACAAACAAGTAATTCGACGACAGTCGAAGTTGTGTATATGGCTAAGGCCATAAACACTATTATGGATAAGGCCATCGTCGTCAATAAGTTGACCCAGCTCGACTACGACAAACAAGTAATTCAGCGACAATCGAAGTTACGTACATGGCTAAGGCCATCGACAGTATTATGGATAAAGCTATCGTCGTCAATAAGTCGACCCAGCTCGACTACGACAAGCAAGTAATTCGACGACAGTCGAAGTTACGTACATGGCTAAGGCCATCAATAGTATTATGGCTAAAGTCATTGTCGTCAATAATTCCACCCAGCTCGACTACGACAAGCAAGTAATTCGACGACAGTCGAAGTTACGTACATGGCTAAGGCCATCGACAGTATTATGGCTAAAGCCATCGTCGCCAACAGTCACCAACCCTGTTCGACTACGACAAAGGGCACTTAAATAACAATTAAAGTGATGCCATTATTAGCTAAAGCCACCACTGTGTAGCATCGAAGCCGCATCCTATCGGCGGGTAACACAGACAACGTTCAAAAAATACACTGAAAATTCTACAAGTAAGTGAGCACCCGCTCTGCAGAAACGAGTTACCGAAAATAAAAGATACAAAAGGAAAAGAATGGCAGCAAAGGTATGACTTTCATTATCATCCAAAAAATGCATGTACATCCGACCTTAAAAAAGGTCCCATTTACATTCCAAAATACAACAAAATAAAAATATATACAAGTCCTAAGGGGCTTCGCCGCTTCGCCTGTCACCCCCTGCGTGACCGCCATTCTGCTCATCTTCCCCCGCCTGACCGCCATGTTGTCCATCGCCGCCCCCGGGTTGATAAGTTGCAGAGATCCAAGAGCCGGATCCTAGACGGTTTACGTCTCCGGAGTTATAGCCTGCCTGGTCTGGGGAGTCAGAACTATACCCATAGGTTTCGCGGGCGATACGAGCTACGCACTGTTGCTCCTGAACCTCCGCCTCAGTGGCCCGACCCGCAGCCAAAAACTCCTCGAGTACGACTAATCTGGCCTCAGTGTATACCCACATCTCATGTGCCTCATGATGCGTATCCTTATTAGACCTTGGCGCAACAGGCCGCTTAAGGACTTCAATCTCAGCCGCCCTAGCATCGAGTTCGGCGGTCAAGACAGCGACCTCGGTCCGCAAATCAGCAGCTTCCGCCGCTACCCCACGGCTAACCTCCAATTCCTCTTCCTTCAACTGAAGAAGAGTCTCCAGCTAAATGTTCTGAGCCAGAGCAGTCATCAGCTGCTCATCGACCTGCTCCAGCTCGACCACCCTCCGTTTTAGTTGGGCCTCCGACTGTTCAAGGCACTCACGAAGCACCCGAAATTCCGGGTCTTGCGTAAGTAGGTCTGCCAACATCCGATACTTGGCGCAGCACTGTTGGTACTTCTTTGCCATCTTGTTGAAAGTGGCTGCCTTCTTTTGCGCTCGTCGCTTTCTCTCCACTTCCAAAATGAGAGTCTAAAAAGGAGAAGAAAAAGAGGAAAGGCAAGTCAATACGCATCAAAGTTAGCCTTACGACACACAAAGAAAACTGAAAGCTACCTGCAAGGCCGCGCCAGCGACCCTCCGGGATAGATCCCCGTCACTAACACCATTCAGCATTTCACGCTCAGCAGCCGCACATAACAGGGTCATATCCATTGCGGCCTGCTCGCTGTGTTGTAACAGGTTATACCCTCATGGGATCATGATTCGGCGATTGGACCTACCTGCCGTCATCTCCACGTGGGTTGGACCCCTCGTTAACCCGTCTGCATCTCTATGGGCGGCCTCAGGGTTCGTCTTCTCGGCACCGTCAATAGCATCCGACGAACCGCTCTTCGGAACACGAGTTGGGATGGCATCGGTGACAACCCTCCTTTGGGGAGCCGACCTCCCAGAACGGATAGCATCGGCCATAAAAATCGGCCCCGACACTTGACGAAGCTCACTTACCCTCTTGTCTTCAGTTGCTATCACCTTGCCCGTTATCAACCGCCGTCTCTTTCTCTCTGGAGGCTCCTCACCTTCAAAAGTCACCTCCATAGGCCGCGGGGACGGCACTGAAGGAGTCGCTTCACTTATGGACACTGCCACAAGCGTAACCTCCTGCTGAGGAACCTCGGGAGCACCATCACTGAACGAGCCGCAGGGTATGTCTTCACCATTAGAGTCGATCTCCGCCCTAGGCGAGGTAACAACGGCCTTTTTCTTCTTGGGGGCGCTCCAACCTGCCAACACGAGTAAGTCAGGTAATAAAACCTAATGGAACTTCCAAACTAAAGCCGAAGAATTACCTGACGGGCCGTACTGTTGACGAAATACGGCCCAGGTACATCATTCCTCCGCATAAGGTATCAATCTTTCCACCAATGATCTAATATTGTCAATAAACTGGGGTGGAGAAGCCCTCGCTACAAAAAAAAGAAAAGAAAGAAATCACAGTGGCCGAATGGTCAAGGTCGCCAACAGTTATGAATTCCCAGTACTAATTTACCCTTGGTCTACGTATTCATATGCGTCGTCCTATTTTGCACCCTACCTGATTATGCCCAGTGATGCTTGGGTATTCCTCTTTATGTATCTATACCGGTGGGCGACTCCATAACAGTCGACCGGGTGCATCGTTCCTCTGTAGTAGTATTTGAGGGTCTTGAGACCCGTGTTGATCTATTACTTCTAGACATGGTGGATTTTGATGTTATATTGGGGATGGATTGGTTGTCCTCGTATCATACGATCTTGGATTTGTCACGCCAAGATCGTGACCTTGGCTTTACCGGACTTGCCCCGATTGGGTGGAGAGGGACCCCAGGACATACCATCCGCAGTGTCATTTCATATGTTAAGGCTCGACGCATGGTCGAGAAGGGGGTGTTTAGCTTATTTGGCATATGTTCGCGATTCCAGCACGAAAGTTCTTTCTATTGATTCAGTTCCTATTGTTCGGGAGTTTCTAGAGGTTTTTCCTTCAGACCTGCCGGGTATGCCGCCCGACAGGGATATTGACTTTTGTATTGATCTGGCCCCAGGCACGTAGCCCATTTCTATTTCGCCGTATCGTATGGCCCCGCCAGAGCTGAAGGAGCTAAAAGATCTGTTGCAGGATTTGCTTTGGAAGGGTTTCATCAGGCCTAGTATTTCTCCTTGGGGGCGCCAGTTCTATTTGTGAAGAAAAAGGATGGATCGATGAGGATGTGCATTGATTACCGGCAGTTGAACAAAGTGACGATAAAGAACAAGTATCCACTGCCGAGGATTGATGATTTATTAGATCAGATGTAGTGTGCGAAGGTGTTTTCAAGATAGATTTAAGATCAGGCTATCATCAGCTGAGGATTAGGGCGTCTGATGTCCCTAAGACAGCATTTCGCACTCGGTACAGGCACTATGAGTTTTTGGTCATGTCATTTAGGTTTACCAATGCCCCCGCAGCATTTATGGAGTTGATGAACCGAGTGTTCAGGCCTTATTTAGACTTGTTCGTGATAGTCTTCATTGAAGATATTCTTATATACTCCCGCAGTCAGGAGGAGCATGAGCAGTACCTCAGTGTGGTTCTTCAAACTCTGAAGGATAGTCAGTTGTATGCTAAGTTCTTGAAGTGCGAGTTTTGGTTGAGCTCAGTCACATTCCTGGGTCATGTCGTATCAGCAGCAGGTATTCAGGTAGACCCAAAAGAAGATAGAGGCAGTCAAAAACTGGCCTCGACCAGTTTCAGCTACAGAGATTTGGAGTTTCTTGGGGTTAGCAGGTTACTACTGTCGGTTCGTGGAGGGGTTTTCATCCGTTGCAGCCCCTATGACCTGGTTGACCCAGAAGGGTGCTCAGTTCCAGTGGTCAGACGAGTACGAGGAGAGCTTTCAGAAGCTCAAGACAGCTCTAACTACGACACCGATCTTGGTTTTGCCCTCAGGTTCAGGACCTTATACTGTTTATTGTGATGCTTCCCGTATTGGGCTTGGTGCAGTATTGATGCAGAATGGCAGGGTCATTGCTTATGTTTCAAGGCAGTTGAAGATTCACGAGAAGAACTACCTAGTCCATGATCTAGAGTTGGCAGCCATTGTTCATGCGTTGAAGATTTGGAGGCATTACTTATATGGCGTGACGTGTGAAGCGTACACTGATCACAAGAGTTTGCAATACTTGTTCAAGCAGAAAGAGTTAAATTTGAGACAGCGGAGATGGTTAGAGCTATTAAAGGATTATGATTTTACGATTTTGTACCACCCGGGGAGAGCCAATGTGGTGGCGGATGCATTGAGTAGGAAGTCAGCCAGCATGGGTAGTCTTGCTTATGTTCCGGT
>MU740684.1:142492-160286 GCA_026770625.1 Nicotiana glauca
GTCCAGTTGGACAAGGATCTGTCCTACGAGGAGTAGCCGGTAACTATTCTAGACCGACAGGTTCGACAGTTGAGGTCGAAGAGTTTTCCTTCAGTGCGTGTTCAGTGGAGAGGTCAGCCTCCTGAGGCATCAACCTGGGAGTCCGAGTCTGATATGCAGAACCTTTACCCTCATCTATTTTCGGACTCAGGTACTTCTTTCTTTTGTCCGTTCGAGGACGAACCGTTGTTTTAGAGGTGGAGAATGTGACGACCCAAAGGGTCATCACCGTATTTCTCCCTTTTTTATGCTTCTGAGGCCTTGAAAACCTCATTTCTAGTTGCCTTGATTTGCGTGCGCAGTCCGAACGCAAAGCCGGAAAGTTTTTATGTTAAAATATGTGAATTCTGTGAAAATTATGAAGAATTATGATATTAATATTGATATAGTTGACTTTGGTCAATATTTTGGGTAAACGGACCCGGACCGGTGATTTGACGGTCTCGGGTGGTTTGTAGAAAAATATGGGACTTGGACGTATGCCCGAAATTGAATTCCGAGGTCCCAGGCCCGAGAAATGAATTTTTCCGTGAATTTTTTTTGAATTTGTTAAGGAAAATGAAAATGAAAATTTATTGAAAGACTGTGGTATCGGGCTCGTATTTTGGTTCCGACGCCCGGTACATGTCTTAAATATGATTTAAGCAATTGCTGTAAAGTTTGATTAAATTTGGACGTCATTTGACGTGTTTTGAGCTCGAAACTGTAAAATCGATGATTCATGGAAATTAGAAGGGAATCGTGGGTCTTGAGACCTAGTTTGATGAATTATGATGTGTTTGAGCGATTTGATCGCACGGATGAGTCCATAGGATGTTTTTAGAGTTATGAAAATGATTGGTTTGGAGCCCCGAGGGCTCGGGTGAGTTTTGAGTAGGTCCCGGAAGGCCTTAGGCTTAACATATCAGATGTGGCAGTATAGCAGGTCCCACGTGGCCGCGATGCATTTCTGCGCGGTCCGCGTGGACTGGTTCAGAGAGTTGCTGGTTTAAGTTCAACCAGCGCGGCCGCGCACTAAATCAGTGTGGTCCGCGCTGGAAGCCACGCGGCCGGGGCGCATTTCTGTGCGGTCCGCGTGGCTAGGTTTAGAGAAGTCTGGTGCAGGTCCACCAGCGCGGTCGCGCACCAAAACAGTGCGGTCCGCGCTGGGTAGGTTCAGAGAGCTAATTTTCTTCCCTTTTCGGCGCGGCCGCATGGCATTTTTGTGCGGTCCGCACCATCCTTCAGTAAAGTATATAAACCTGAGACTTTCAGCTATTTTACACTTTTTCAAAACCCAAAACATAAGAGGCGATGTTTCAAACAATTCTTCTTCTTCAAAACAATTGGTAAGTGATTTCTACTTTATTTTCTTTACTCCTTAACATCTTTAAACATAATTTCAACTTCAAAACAAGGATTTTAATGGGGAAATTTGGGAATTTGGGGTAGAACTAGGGTTCCTAAATTTGGGGGTTTTGGACCTCAATTTGGGGTCCGATTCCAAAATAAATTATATAGTGGAGTTCCTGGGGGAATGGGTAATCGGGTTTTAGTTCGAACCTCGGGTTTTGAACACGTGGGCCCGGGGGCGTTTTGAGAATTTTTGAGGAAAACTTTAGGAAATTCGTTTTTATGCATTCAAGTTGATTTAACTAGCATTTGTTGATACATTTGAGTAATTTATGACTAGATTCCAGCGGTTTTGTGGCGAATTTGAGGGGTAAAGCTATTCTAAAGGCTTGAGTGGACTTTTAGAGCATTTGAGGTAAGTGTTTGATCTAACTTTGGCTTGAGAGAATAGGATTAGAGTATTACAAATTGCTATTTGCTAAATAATCGAGTGCGGTGTATAGGCGTGGTGACAAGTGTCTATACACCGGAGTCTAGAATGACCGTAAGTCTTTGTTTGTACTTATTTTGAGATAATTTGAAACTCTTCCATAATGTGAAGAGTTGGAGGATAAATCATGAAATATTAACACTTTGGAGTGTTGGCTCGAATGATAACTACCATTGAGTAATAGATGGAAGTATTGAAAGAAGTTGTGATTGATCCCTTGCCGGGATTTTGGTATAAATTGAATGCTCCCTTGCCGGGATTTTTGGTATAAATTGAACACTCCCTTGTCGGGATATTTGAGTTGTTAAATGTATTCCCACGTTGGGACTTTTTTTGTATTTTTGATGTTACTCCTCTCGCACCTGAGTTGTGAATGACGTTGGGTGAGTTTTGTTGGTAAATATTGAGGATTGGGTTGCACGCCGCAACGGTACTAAATGTTGAGGATCGGGTTGCGCGCCGCAACAAATAAATTGTCGAGGATCGGGTTGCACGCCGCAACGGTGTTAAATGTTGAGGATCGGGGTTGCACGCCGCAACGAAATTGATTATTTATAATTGTTGAGGATCGGGGTTGCACGCCGCAACGGTATTGATTGTTGAGGATCGGGGTTGCACGCCGCAACGGTGATATATGTTGAGGATCGGGTTGCGCGCCGCAACGGAGTATAGACTGTGTATATTGTGTTCGTATGTAGAGACTTTCGGTGTTTTTCTTATTAGTGTTATTGTTCAGTTTCGTTTCTTTACGGATAATTTTCTATATTTTGACTGTAGTATTCCCCCAGCACGTCCCTCCCCTTTTACTGCTTAAATTGGTATATTTCCTGTTATTGTACATATATCTGTACAGGTTATTTGTGGTAGGTCATGTCTAGCCTCGTCACTACCTCGCTGGGGTTAGGCCAGGCATTTACCAGCACATGGGGTCGGTTGTGCTGATTCTACACTCTGCGCTCTTTTGTGCAGATACAGGTTTCGGGCATCAGTAGTTCGAGTTTTGGCATTCCGCTCAGCGAGACACCGAGGTAGCCTTGCAGGCGTCCGCGGGACCCGGTGTCTCCTCTATTTTTTTAATTAAGTCTATTATCTCATGTATTCGAGACAAACAATTTATATTTCTTTTGAACGGTTGTGTTTAGTAAATTCTTAGCAGTTCGTGATTAGTGACACCAGATACTGGATAGAGGTGTATTTTGAAATTTTTCGCATTTCCGTTTGCAGTTAAGTAAGTATTATAAGTCTTCCGCCTTGATTATTATTTCAGATTATTATAATTATTTAAATGAAAACAGTAGAAATATTATATTGTTTTGGCTTGCCTAGTTCCGACAGTAGGCGCCATCACGACTCCCGATGGTGGGAAATCCGGGTCGTGACATAGGCAATCCACGGGCAGACTTCAACAAGCCGTTGAATGACTCCGACACATTTGTAGTCAGGGCTCCCCATCGTCTGTCGCCATCAGCATGCAATGTCCACAAATATGAAGCTCATGTCCCATCAGCCAAGTATAGGCTCGTGGATCTAACTGCCGGATCGCTTCCATGCGCCTCATGAATTTGCACTGCTGGTGCTCAGTTGCAACTATCCACATTAAGTCATGCAAGGCCTTGTCAGGATATTTCTTCTGGAAATTGGCCTTCAGGTGCCTCACACAGTAACAGTGGTATGCATAGGGTTCCTGCCATTCAGGCAAGTGCCGTACAGAACTTAAAATACCAGCATGTCGATCAGATATTAGACAAATACCTGAACGCTGTTTGACAACGTGCTGCTTCAAGTGGTTCAAAAAAAGTGCCATGTACCTGGGCAGCGATGAAAAAGACTTATCCCAGTCGTCATAAATAATCAAAGGCACGTTTGCGACCGAGATATGCCTTTCTTTTGGTTATAGTACAACCATATTCCTGGTGGACGGTTGTAATACACTATTTAATCTTGAACCTGATGGACACTTCCAAATATGGAATCAAGACAAGAGAAATCAAGTCTACATCCAGGTTGAAGTGATTCTCATTGAATGTGTCCATTTCACATCTGTGGGTGCTAATAAATTTACTCACTTTCTCCAAACCTGATTTCTTCTTGCTGGCACGCAACATCCAGTGACAAACCATAAAGTCTCTACGGCATACAACCTTGTATATCTTCGTAGTTGACTCCCTTACCGTCATCTCACGACACTCTCTTACAATGTAGATTTTTACAACCCTAATTAGGCGAGCTTTATCAGGGTCTCCCTAATCATGCCCTTTGTCAGAACCGCTGGTCTAGACTCATCCCACATCGCTGATCGAATTTTGTTATATCCCTTGTGAGGGCATCCACATTCGGCATACTTGTCAAATTATCAAGGTAGGGAATATTCCGCTCATGAAATGGTACGTGGGACTCGTACACTCTTGGTCTAGCGGGAGGTGGAAGAACATGCTCCCTCGTCAGCTCAGGTTCAACATTCACTTCCTCCTCATCATCACCCTCATCAGGGAAGGGTGTGTCATCTCCAAACTCATCTGTATTGTTGTCATAATTACTATCATCTTCCTGACTCTGTGCATATGCCAAATCACGAGTCAATACGTCGTCTATGGGCAACTGTGTGAGGTCAGGAACATCAAGAAGCTCGTTTTATTGCACAAAAAGAACAAAATGATAAGTTATCCAACTAGATAAATACTTTACATATAGATATATCACTTTACTTACAAGTCGTACTGTCTTGACGTTTCATGATGGATATTTTCTTGTTGTTGATGACTCTGGATGGACTACGCATATTTCAACTAGGGGCGGGGTCATAACTTGTAAAATTCATATCCGGACGGTACCCCCTATGAGAAATATGAGTGTTAATACAAAGCCAATTAAAATATAAAATAAATATCGCTAAAGTGTAGAAAGATTAAAGTTTACCAGTCGTCTTGTGGATTATATAAAGTCGAAAAATTATTTTGTGGCTGCTCATTCGCTGGTGGTGACAAGTTTAAATCAAGGCAAGCTCTTTCATCAGCAATCTGTCCAGCAAAACTGCTCCAGAATAACCACCCGATGACTGAGGGTTATCCCTATTATGCAAGCCCTCATTATTGGGAACGTCTTCAACCTTGACGTACATTTCCAATAATTTTATTAAAATAAATTTCTTGTATTCATCCGGAATCCGCAAAAAATCTCTAAGAGTTTCATAATCTTGGATGTTAAACTCAGAATAATAAGCAAATCACTGCGGAGTCACTGAATATGGAAATCTACCGGTTACTTTAAGGTTCACCGAACGTTTCCTCACACTCATTTTTTAACGTAACAACCATACCAATTTAGCGTACTCCATAGTAAGCGGCAATTTAACATGACACTACGGAGGTGAACTATACTTCACAGAATTATTCTCCAGCACAACCTCACCCCCCAATATAATGAAACCCTTATTTTTGGCTCTTCAGATATTATAAAAAAATGATTGATAAGAAGAAGAGAGAAGTATGAACGGAAGTTTGAAGGAAAGTTTTGAATGGATTTTCATAAAATTCGAACGCCTTTAAATAAGGAAAGTCCGAGCTTGGGGTGCAGAATTTTTTTTATGTAAAACGCAGTACAATACCACGTTTTATGTATTTGAATTATTGTTATGTCAATTATCCGCAGAACACTTATTGGTGGGCCCAAAAATCAGTGTAAAAAGCAGTATAATAATACGTTTCAATGTAAAACGTAGTATTATACTGCGTTTTATACTAAAAAATAAATATTCTATGCAGTCCTGCTAAACAGTTATTATGGTGGGCCCAAATATTAAAGGAAAATGCAGTACAATACTGCGTTTTAGTTAAATACAGTATTGTACTGCGTTTCCCTATTAAAAAAATTATTTTTTTAGTATAACGCAGTATAATACTGCGTTTAACTTTAACTGCTGACTTTCCGTTAAAGTTAAACGCAATATTATACTGCGTTTAGGTATTTATGTAACTTTTTTTTAACAGTAGAAAGGTATTTTGTGCCAAAATGGCACTATTTCAGTTTCAGACTCTTATGTTTTAGTTATGGTGGATGTAACTATAATATTTTCTTTTATTAGTGATGTCCATATCATGTCGAGTGTTAGTTTATCTATATAGCATTAATACAGCACTGTACTAAACCACTAAACCAGTATTAATAGTTCCTAGCATCAATGATTAAATAAATCCACTAGCCACACGTCGCATTAGGGCTGTGGTTTATGTCATGCATCGTCACTAAATTTATTTATCGTAACGGGTAAAGTTATAAAATTATCTTTTTGTATTACTAAATCATCAAAGTATATATTAATTTGTTTAAAAATAACAAAAAATCGAATTTTTGAGACTGGAAAAATGGATAGATAATTAGGAAAGTGATATAATCAAAATGCATCGAAGATTTAAGATAAATTGCAAGCTTAAATAGTATTTCTACACGTAGGGAAGGGGCAAAAAGTATATAAAGATATGATATTGTCTTACTGACTAAATTGTGCAGATGCAGTGAAGAAAAGAATAAAGGCACATGGGAAATTAAGATCCTTGTCCTTTGGCATCTTGTACTTCAATGAGAGATCATTAAGTACTGTCTTTCGTTCATGTGAGTGACTATTCTTAAAATTTCCAGAAATTCAGCTGCTGAATTTAGTGTTTAAAGATTTAGAACATAGTACTATTTAATTTGACCCCAAATTAAGGCACAAGCAACGGAATAATTTGATGAAGTTCGTTCTTAATTAAATGGATCTTGATGTTGGAAAATATATTAGTAGTATTCAAACTGTTTCACATACTCAAGATTCAGATTTCTAATTACATCATCTAAGCTTCTATGTCACTTCCGATGAATCAAGAAAACATTTTCTTGTTTGTTTTCCTTTTTTTTTTTTTGGTGGTCGAAAGGATAATGAGATTAAGATATAACTCGTCCTCAATTGTTACTGATTATAATTAAACTCCAATTGGAATATGACATAACAGAATTACAAACTTACATGGGGCAACTTACTAGACTTGCTTACAACTTTTGAAGGTTAATAGATCAACCTACTACTGATATTACTTGCTTTGGGCTTCGGTCCATGCAAATTTAAAGCACATCATTTGGGTCTATATTTTGTTTTAGGAATTTTTCGGAACCTTATTACCCTCAATGTTTAAGGTTTGATATAATTATATTTAGTATACCAAATTACTAATTCTATACCATAGTATATTTTAAGGGTACAATCTCTAAAATAAATATGACAAATATAAAAGAACAAACTTAAATTATATGAAAAACGTGGAGAACGTAAAGCTTCAGTTTCATGCTGCATCAATTACTTTACTGTATGAATATAATGTCAAATATATTTTAAAGCTAGTAGTATGAAAAGGAAAAAAAATACTAATATATTTATAATCTTTTAGTAAATTAAAGAAAACATATTTTTTTACTTGAAATTCGGTAATACATCATATTGGTCGTGCATTAAAAATTACTAAAATTTATTCAAAGTGATGAATAATAATACTAAGTCCTTAGAGTTTTCTTAATTTTGATTATCTTAGCAAATAATGGTGCATTTTTTTCTTTTGTTTTCTTTTTAGCTCCTCTATTTCCTCATTGGCGCTCTCTCTCTCTCTCTCTCTCTCTCTCTCTCTCTCTCTCTCTCTCTCTCTCTTTCTTTTTTTTTTTTAATCGTAATTGATGGGAATTAATTCCAACTTCTTTTATACGCTCAAGAAAAAAAGGGAAGAAAATTGAGCATTATGTGTAGCTTCAAGGTTCTAAGCTATAAGTTCAAGAAAAGATTCAATCAAATATGAAGTCTTCCAAGTTTGACTACTCCTCAACAACCAACAATCCCATTCAATTGTAGTTTAATTGGTATTTTCGACATAATTGCATTTTTTGCAGAAGATTTTGTAGAAATTTTAGTCGTTTTGGATTGAAAACAGAAAATAATACATCTACAATCAGAATATAAATAATCTACAATTCATCTACAAAATATCTACAATCTGGGTATATTGAATTTTAATATCCCAATTCTCATTCGATTGTAGTTTAATTGGGATTTCGACATAATTGTATTTTTTGCAGAAGATTTGTAGAAGTTTTAGTCGTTTTTGATTTGTGAAAACAGAAAACAAAGCATCTACAATTAGAATACAAATAATCTATAATTTATCTACAAAATATCTACAAGGTGGGTACATTAAATTTTTATATCCCAATTCCCATTCAACTGTAGCATAATTGGTATTTTTGACATAATTGCATTTTTTTCAGAAGATTTGTAGAAGTTTTAGCCATTTTTTATTTGTGAAAACAGAAAATAAAGCATCTACAATTAGAATACAAATAATCTAAAATTTATCTACAATTTCTACAATATGTCTTCTTCTTCGAGTTTCAATTTGAAATTCAGTCAAAATCAAGTCTAATCTTCACAAAACAACTCCAAACCATATTCCCGATTATTTGCAACAACACTTAATCCAAATAAATAATGATTTTTGAAAATCCAAATTTGAATTCAAAGCTTTCAATCACTTTAATGGCTGTCAATGGTGGAATTGCTGCTCTCTTTTCATTTCTTTTGTATTACTGAAATTTGCGATTGAGAAATAGAGAGAATGACGACGAACAGAGCTTTTGCAAAACTGATTTCTACAATTTGAAATTGAGCTTCTGATTTCGACGAACTGAGCTTTTGATTTGTGTCTTAAGCGAAAATATCGAAGAACATATCTGAGCTTTTGAACGGATTTGATTTCGACGAATTGAGCTTTTGAGCAGATTTTATTTGTGGCTAAATCAATTGGAAGATTCTGTTCCTAAATTTTAGCACGCCTAATTAGGAAGATTCAGCCACTAATAATTAGTATTTAATGAATGGTATAATAACTGTACGAAAAATGTGGACAAGGCAGGTAAATTAGAAACTGTGCACATTTTTGGTAATAAAGTTTCACATATGGTATAGGAAGGAAAAAATCTCATCCATGCGAGATTTGTCTAAGGTAGCGTTTAACCCTAATGCCAAATATAATAGCACAGCCTATTCTATTAACCAAAGTCTAAACTTATTTTCTTAAATACCCAACATCTTATTCGTGTTCTATATATCTATATAGGACTGGCAAACGGGCGGGTCGGATATAGTTCGGATAAAAAACGGGTAATGAAAAACGAATCAATTATCCGACCTGATCCATATTTAATACGGATAAAAAAAAGTTAACCGGAAGATAATATGTGTTACCCATATTATCCATGACTTCTTGTATATGATCAATTTTGGAAAAATTCTTCGTCTCCATAACTCGAGGAACTCCCAATTTGAGGCTTTACAATTGTAAAAGTTAAACCCATTGGTTATACATTGGTTACTCATTGGTTATCCATTTTCTAAATGGATAATATGGTTCTTATCTATATTTGATCCATTTTTAAAAAGTTCATTATCCAACCAATTTTTAGTGGATAATATGGGTGGTTAGCTGTTTTCTTTGAACTATTTTTCTACCCCTATATCTATACATGATTTGCATGTAATTGCTAACAATACTAAACTATTGTATACAACTACATTAGAATTTTAATAGGGCCATGTTGATTTGTTTTTGACCTAAAAAAGAAAAAGAAAGCCTACCTACCGAGAATGTTGAACTAGTAAAAGATCAACGAAACCATTATTTTGACATTCATTGGTCGTGAAAACATGATAAAAACCTGTAAACTCAACCCAAATCTTCAATTGACCATTTCAGGAGGGAAGTGCACAGTTGACCACTAATAACACATGTATTTACTTTTAAGCTACCGTTTAAAATGTCTTTAGCCTTTAGCCATTGCTTTAATAAACTTTAGCTGTCTAGACGAAAATACCCTTCTGCTCATATCCTTAACTTTTGTACTTAACTTCAGATCTTCAGGACTACATGTCCTTAACTTTTGAACTTGGAACTCTAAGTTCAGGCCTTCAGGGCTACATGTCCTTAACTTTTGAACTTGGAACTCAAACTTCAGGACCAAGCGTCCTTAACTTTTGAACATGTAACTGTAAGTTAAGGACTGTTTGTCCTTAACTTTTGAACTTGGAAATCAAAGTTAAGGACATATTGTCCTTAACTTTTGAACTTGTAACTGTAAGTTAACGACTGTTTGTCCTTAACTTTTGAACTTGAAACTCTAAGTTCAAGCCCATGTCCTTAACTTTGACTTCCAAGTTCAAAAGTTAAGGACGCTTGGTCCTGAAGTTTGAGTTCCAAGTTCAAAAGTTAAGGACGCTTGGTCCTGAAGTTTGAGTTCCAAGTTCAAAAGTTAAGGACGCTTGGTCCTGAAGTTTGAGTTCCAAGTTCAAAAGTTAAGGACGCTTGGTCCTGAAGTTTGAGTTCCAAGTTCAAAAGTTAAGGACGCTTGGTCCTGAAGTTTGAGTTCCAAGTTCAAAAGTTAAGGACGCTTGGTCCTGAAGTTTGAGTTCCAAGTTCAAAAGTTAAGGACGCTTGGTCCTGAAGTTTGAGTTCCAAGTTCAAAAGTTAAGGACGCTTGGTCCTGAAGTTTGAGTTCCAAGTTCAAAAGTTAAGGACGCTTGGTCCTGAAGTTTGAGTTCCAAGTTCAAAAGTTAAGGACGCTTGGTCCTGAAGTTTGAGTTCCAAGTTCAAAAGTTAAGGACGCTTGGTCCTGAAGTTTGAGTTCCAAGTTCAAAAGTTAAGGACGCTTGGTCCTGAAGTTTGAGTTCCAAGTTCAAAAGTTAAGGACATGTTGTCCTTAACTTTTGAACTTGGAAATCAAAGTTAAGGACATATTGTCCTTAACTTTTGAACTTGTAACTGTAAGTTAAGGACTGCCTGTCCTTAACCTTTGAACTTGTAACTATAAGTTAAGTACTACCTGTCCTTAACTTTAGAACTTGTAACTGTAAGTTAATGACTGCATGTCCTTAACTTTTGAACTTGTGTCCTTAACTATTGAACTTAACTTTAGAACTTCAGGACTACATTTCCTTAACTTTTGAACTTGAAACTCTAAGTTCAAGACCATGTCCTTAACTTTTGAATTTAATTTTAGGACTTCAGAACTACATGTCCTTTACACAATTATCTTTGAAAAAAGTTGATTGTAACGATGCTAAAGCAAGGCGAGATGACGACTATTTCGAATTACAAGTACCTTATTTTCTTTCTGTTCTTCTAGTTTTGCATTTTTTCGGATTTTGATGATGCCAAAACTCTCTGCAGATTAAGATATGCAATGGGAAGACATTACAAGTAGTTGCAACAGCAAAAGGTTTCTACACATTGGGGAAGCCACTTATGCGAAGCCATTGCTTGTTGATCTTCTGCAACAGACCAACCAAGCTTTTGCTAATGCAAGAAAACGAAATTGAAAGTAGGATATCACCTGGAAAGAAAACGAAAAACGAGTGGGTATCGAACTTGAGAGAGAAGCGAGGGTTTGGGAAGAAAAGCAATGGAAGAAAGGGTAAAAATATTTTTTCATATTAATTTTAATAGAGCAGTGGCTATTTTTGCTCAACATTAGAGTTGCTGGATAAAAAATAAATACAACCTTAAATAATGGCTACCCCACGCCATTTCTACACCATTTCATCGTCGCAACTCGTAACCATATATCCGTTTGAGACCTTAGTTAATGCTATTCTTTTTGTAATATCATAAGTATCAGCTAAGTATTTTTTGTGATGGATATAAGTGGTGCTATTCACTTGATGGATCATTAAACATTTGATTTGAGAATAATACCACGTATCTTTATTGTTTAACCAAAAAATGTATCTTTCGGTCAAAGCATATTTTTAGAAGAACTCGGGTTACTAATAACCAAAAATTCGTACTTTCTCAATTATATGAAAGGAAAAGAACAAGAATAAGTAAGGAAATAACTGATTACTGTAAAAGCACCAGAAATAGAGAAGTTAAAGCCCTCGTTTTGTCATTGTTTCTCTCTTCATTCATACAGAATCTTTGGATGCAAATATATAAACGAATGCTATATAATTTGATAAGGATTTAGAGCTACAATTACACTAGGATACAAGTTAAGCATAGCTAAAACTTATCCCTTATCTGACCGGGAAGGACACAGTCTAATATTCCCCTTGATAACTGAAGGAGGCGAAGACACGTTCAATTTGGAACGTAGAAACTCAAAGCGCGCAACTGAAAGTGGCTTTGTCAAGACATCGGCCAATTGATCTTTAGATGTCAAGAATTGCATCAGGAGATCCTTCTTAGAGACTGTATCCCGAACAAAATGAAAATCTATCTCGACATGCTTTGTGCGAGTATGAAAGACTCGATTAATGAAGAGGTAGCCCCTACCAATGATATCACATCACAAGATAGGAGTATTGGGGAGGTACAGCCCAAGCTCATTAAGGATAGATTGAATCCAAGTTAGCTCTGCCGCAGCATCAGCGAGTGCCTTGTATCCTGACTCAGTGGATGATCGAGCCATAGTCCATTATTTCTTCGAAGACCACGAGACAAGAGCATCATCAAGGAAGATACCATATCCTCTAGTCGACTTACGATCATCTAGGGACCCTGCCCGATCCGAGTTAGTGAAAGCCTGAAGAAACAATGTGGAGGAGCGCGGTATGTGAAAATAGAAATATTGAGTGTTCTTTAAATATCATAAAATATGCTTAACTGCAGCCCATTGATTGACTGTGGGATTATGCATAAATTGGCAAGCTTTGTTGACAACAAAGGCAATGCCAGGACGAGTGAGTGTGACATATTGTAAGGATCCAACAATTTTCTGATACAAGGGACTGTCATCAACGTGGAGCTTCGAGTTCACTACCACAGGTGTGGAAAGTGGTTTACAGCTTTGCATATTAGCATTTTTGAGAAGGAAAATAATGTACTGCTCCTAAGAGAGGGTGATACCAGCAGATCCATGAGAGACTTGAATTCCAAGGAAAAAACTTAAGGGACCAAGGTCAAGAATTGAAAATTCTGCCCCAAGTTTTGAGATCATGCTTTCCAGAAAGAATGAGTTGTTTCCGGTGACAATATGTCACGACCCGAATTTTCCACCATCGGGAGTCGTGATGGTGCCTATTGTTGGAGCTAGGCAAGCCAAACACTTACACATTTTAAAAACAGCACAACAGTAATAACAATAATAAACCTTTAAATAAAAACGGAAGTCTTTTATAACATAAGTTAATGAAACCCAAAAATGCGGAAGTTTAATATTTTACTACCCAAGACTGGAGTCGCTATCTCACGAACTATTAATGAATATTACAAACAAATCTGAATAGAAAGAAATACACAGTATCTGTCTCGATACAATGAAAACAAACAGAAGATAAGATATAGAAAAAGGACTCCAGCCTGCGAACGCCAGCTAGGCTACCTCGTAGTCCCTGGACTGAAGTCAGCTCCCACTCGACGTGCTACTGTTGTGGTCCAAAAGCTGCTCCGGTACCGTGGTCTGTGCAAAAGCACAGAAATAGTATCACCACAACTGACCCCATGTGATGGTAAATGCCTGGCCTAACCCCGGCGAAGTAGTGACGAGGTTAGACAAGACTACCAAATCAACCTGTATAGTTATATATATATATATATATATATATATATATATATGTATGTATATGTATATGTGTGCAATAAAAGGAAAGAATATCAAAACTAAGCAGTTAAAAGGGAGGGAAACTTGCTATGGGGGGGTACAATCCGGATATAAAAGTCATCAACTAAAATAAGAAACATGGCACAACAATAATTAACAGAGACAAGAAATCCAACAGTTGCACGGCATCAACCTTCATGCTTTTACTCTCATCCTCACCCAAAGCAATCAAATAAAAATGCACGGCATCACCCTTCGTGCTTTCCCTCACATAACTCTCATTTCATGGCACAGAATGATCCTTCGTGCAAATATAATCAACAATGGCACGGAATGACCCTTCGTGCATAATAATCAACAATAGCACGGAATGTCCTTTCGTGCGAATATAATCAAACAATGGAATGGAATGACCCTTCGTACATAATATAATCAACAATGACACGGAATGACCATTCGTGCATAATCACTCTTCCTCACCCAAACAACAATCACAACCAAACGGGTGAGGGAAATAAATAATAACAAGAAATGTCTCGGCAAGGGAAGAACACAATTAAACAACTAAATCCTGGCAAGGGAGCAATAACAACAACTTACATATCCCGACATGGGAGCAATAACAACAACTTACACATTCCGACAAGGGAGATAATCACATCTCTTTTCAATTTTTTCATTTCTTACTCAATAGTATTTTATCGTTTGAGCCAACGCTCCAAAGAATTCACAATTCATAATTAATCCTCAAACTTTTTACATTATGTAGAATTCATTAATTAGCTTGGAAGAGTCCCAAATATACCAAAAACAAGTAACAACAAAGACCCACGATCATGCTAGACACCGGTATATAGATGCTCGTCACCATACCTATACACCGTACTCGATCATTTAGCAAATAATAATCAATAATACTCTAATCCTATTCCCTCAAGCTAAAGTTAGATAAAAAACTTACCTCGATCCAAAGAATAGCAATCAACTTTCCAATACCGCCTTTCCTCTACAATCCGACTCTGAAAACAATGGTATCTAGGCATAATTAATTCAATAACATCAATAAAGGCTCAACAATATAATCACCTAGCCTAGAAATGAGTTTTCTAGCATTCTTCCAAAAGTACCAAAATTTGACACCGGGCACACATGGTCCAAACACGAGGCTCGGACCAAAACCCAATCACCCATAACCCCATGAGTTCAAATATATAGTTTGTTTCAAGATTCGACCCCAAATTGGGTTGAATCATCCAAAATTTCCAAAACCCTAACTCTACCTAAAACCCTTAATTCCTACTTTGAATTCATGATTTAGGGCTAGGAAATTAGTGATTAGATGAAGAAATTAAGAGATAATGAAGTTAAGAACACTTACCTAGCAAGCTATGGAGGATAAGGAGCATGAAATTCGTCTATAGGATGTTGGAGTGAAGAGCTCGTGTGAAATAATGGCTAAATCCCGAGCTACTGTTCTGTTTTAAACTTAAAACATTCGCTGGGCAAAAATGCCTTTCGCGTTCGCATGAACAGGGACGCGTTCGCGAAGGGTGGACAAATCAAGGCATCGCGTTCGCATGGTGCTAATCGCGAACGCGTAGAAGAAGGGACTAGGGGGTCTGGGACCGGCTTGTATGCGAACGCGAGGGAGTACTCGCGAACGCGTTGAAGGGGAGGCCTGGGCATCGCGAACATAGGGACTGAGCCGCAAACGCGAAGAAGGGGAAGCCAATAGGTACGCAATCGCGAGCTGAAGGCCGCGAACGCGAAAAAGGAAAGTAGTGAGTGCCAACAACAAATTTTCTGCAATATTTTCTAACTCCAAACCACCCCTGAAAACACTCCCGAGCCCTCGGGGCTCCTAGCCAATCACACACACTATCCCAATAACATCCTACGAACTTACTCAAGTGATCAAATCGCCAAAACAACATAAAAATCATTGAATCAAGCCTCAAAACTCATGATATTCTTCTAAACTTCATAAACTTTCAAACTTGGAACCCATAGTCCGAAACACGTCAAACGACGTCCGATTTCGACCAAACTTCACAGAAAGCGCTTAAACAATATATAAGACTTGTACCGTGCGTCGAAACCAAAATACGAGCCCAATACCAAAGTCTTTTAATCACTTTTTATTTCCATTTTCCTTAATAATTTCAGAAAAACAATTTAACAGAAAATTCTTTTACTCGGGTTCTAGACCTCGGATTTCGACTTCGAGGCACATGCCCGAGTCCCATATTTTTCTACGGACCTTCCGGGACCGTCAAATAACGGGTCCAGGTCCGTTTACCAAAAATGATGACCGAAGTCAACTTTAATCATATTAATATCAAAATTCTTCAAATATTTCACAGATTTTACATATTTCAACATAAAAGCTTTCTGGGTGCACGTCCGGACTGTGCACGCAAATCGAGGTAACTAAAAGTGAGTTTTTCAAGGCCTAAAAAGCGCGAAAAAAGGGAGAAATCCGGTAATGACCCTTTGGGTCGTCACATTCTCTACCTCTAAAACAACCGTTTGTCCGCGAACGGACAAAAGAAAGAAGTACCTGAGTCAGGAAATAGATAAGGGTAACAGCTCCGCATATCAGATTCGGACTCCCAGGTCGATGCCTCAGGAGGCTGATCTCTCCACTGGACACGTACTGAAGGAAAACTCTTCTACCTCATCTGTCAAACCCACGGGTCTAGAATAGCTACCGACTCCTCCTCGTATGACAAATCCTTGTCCAACTGGACAGTGCTGAAATCTAACACGTGGGTAGGATCGCCGTGATACCTCCGAAGCATAGACATATGAAACACTAGATGCACGACTGACAAGCTAGGTGGCAATGCAAGTCTGTAAGCCACCTCTCCCGCACGATCAAGAATCTCAAATGGCCCAATGAACCTAGGGCTAAGCTTGCCCTTCTTCCCAAATCTCATCACGCCCTTCACAGGCGATACATGGAGCAATACTCGCTTACCAACCATGAAAGTTACATCTAGAACCTTGCGATCCGCATAACTCTTTTGTCGCGACTGAATCGAACAAAGCCTGTCCTGAATGATCTTGACCTTATCCAAGGCCTCCTGGACTAAATCTGTACCCAATAATCGAGCCTCTCCTGGCTCAAACCATCCGACTGGAGACCGACATCTGCTACCATACAACGCCTCATAAGGAGCCATATGAATGCTGGACTGGTGGTTATTGTTGTAGGCAAACTTTGCTAAAGGCAAAAACTGGTCCCACGAACCTCCAAAATGAATGACATAGTCTAGGAGCATATCCTCCAATATCTGAATAGTCCTCTCAGACTGACCGTCCATCTGAGGATGGAATGCTGTGCTCAACTGAACCTGGGTGCCTAACTCCTTCTGAACTGCTCTCCAAAAGCGCGAGGTAAACTTCGTACTCTGGTCCGAAATGATAGATGACGACACCCCATGAAGGAGAACAATCTCCCGGATGTAGATTTCAGCTAATCTCTCCGATGAATAGGTGGCGGCAACAGGAATGAAATGCGCAGACTTAGTCAGCCTGTCAAAAATGACCCAAATAACATCAAACTTCTTCTGAGTAATCGGAAGTCCAGTATCGAAATCCATGGTAATCCTCTCCCACTTCCACTCGGGAAGCTCAATCCTCTGAAACATACCACCAGGCCTCTGATGTTTATACTTGACCTGCTGAAAATTCAAACACCGAGCCACATATGCAACAATGTCTTTCTTCATCCTACGCTACAAATAATGTTGCCGCAAGTCCTGATACATCTTCGCGGCTCCTGGGTGAATAGAATACCGTGAACTATGGGCCTCCGCTAAGATCAACTCTCGAATTCCATCGACATTGGGAACGCAAACTCGCCCCTGCAATCTCAAAACACCCTCATCATCTAAGGGCACCTTTGTGTCACCTCTACGTTGCACCGTGTATCTCAGCATACACAAATGAGGATCATCAAACTACCGATCACGGATACGCTCCAATAATGAAGAACGAGCGACCTTGCAAGCCAACACTCTGCTAGGCTCAGAAATGTCCAACCTCACCAGCCGATTGGCCAAAGCCTGAATATCCAAAGCAAACGGTCTCTGGCTGACCGGAACATAAGCAAGACTACCCATGCTGGCGGACTTCCTACTCAATGCATCGGCCACCACATTGGCTCTCCCTGGGTGGTACAAAATAGTATCATCATAATCTTTCAACAACTCCAACCACCTCCTCTGCCTCAAATTCAACTCCTTTTGCTTGAACAAATACTGAAGGCTCTTGTGATCCGTGTACACCTCACACGTCACACCATATAGATAATGCCTC
>MU740690.1:13421-37791 GCA_026770625.1 Nicotiana glauca
TGCATAGCTTCATTCAATCTTCTTTGGTGTTCAAGAGACGGCCTTGCATCCTCCTCCAATATTATCTTGTGCATGCAAAAAGCGGGGCTTATACCCCGAATATCAGCCAAGGTCCATTTAATCGCCAGCTTGCGCGTTTGTAGCACCGCCAAAGTGGCGTCAACCTTCAAGTTCGTTAAGCAAGACGAAAGAATAACAGGTAAAGTAAAATTAGGACCCACGTATACATACCTGAGGTGAGGAGGAAGTGGTTTCAACTCTAACACCGGCGGCTCCTCAATAGATGGCTTAGTTGGGGGAGTTTTTCGAATCTCAAAGTCCAATGATAACTTCCTAGTCTCATAAGAGTACGATCCCATACCATGCAAAGCATTTACACATTTAATTCTCCCGGCATCATCATTAGCCTCCATGTTCAAAAGTACCACTTCAAGTGGATCTTAAACATTAATCATTGCGCTTGTGTCATCCACTATCACTGCCATGACAATGTCAACAAACGAGCACACTTCGGTGCTATTTGGTTGCCTCATAGACTTGCACACATGGAATACCACCTTTTCATCTCCAACAGGGAAGGTCAATTCTCCCGCTTCCACATCAACCAAGGCCTTCCCCATAGCTAGGAAAGGCCTTCCAAGAATTATAGGCACCTCGAAATCCACTTCACAATCCAAAATCACGAAATCGGCCGGCAATATGAACTTATCAACACGAACAAGGACATCATCAATAATCCCCAAAGGCCGCTTCATTGACCGGTCCGCCATTTGAAGCCTCATGGAAGTTGGACGAGGTTGTCCGATACCCAAAGTCTTGAAAACCGAATATGGCATGAGATTGATACTTGCCCCCAAATCACATAGGGCTTTTGCGAAATCGGCACTTCCAATGGTACATGGTATTGTGAATGCTCCGGGATCCTCTAGCTTTGGAGCCATGGAGTGTACAATGGAACTCACTTGGTGCGTCATCTTGATTGTCTCACACTCCATCGATCTCTTTTTAGTAACCAAGTCCTTCATGAACTTTGCGTATCCCGGCATTTGTTCAAGTGCCTCCACCAAGGGCATATTTATAGTCAAACTCTTCATCATCTCAATGAATTTTTTAAACTGGTTGTCACCTTTTTGCTTGGCCAACCTTTGAGGATATGGCGGAAGAGGTCTAGGCAAGGGTGCCTTGGCTTTTGGCACCGCCAGTTCGGGCATATCAATGACATGTTCCCTAGACGGGTTCACGGCCTCTTGAGTCTCTTCCTCACCCTCATCAACTTCAATTCTCACATCATCACTTGCATTTGATTTAACAATATCCTCAACTACCAACGGGATCTCATCATTTTGCAGCTCTTCCTTATCAATCACGACTCGATTTCCTCTTGAGGCTTGCACATCACTGCCCCTTCCACTTCTCGTGGTCACCGCCATCACATGATTATTATGCCCACCCTTAGGGTTTACTACCATATCACTTGGTAGAGCACCCTTTGGGCGAGTGTTGAGATATTGCGAAATTTGCCCGAGTTGTACTTCCAAGTTACGGATTGAAGTGTTATGGGAGGCCAATTGAGAATCGGAGTCATTATTCTTCTTAATCATTTGCTCAAACATGTTCTCTATTAGACTTATTTCAATGCCCGACGAACTCGACCCTTGAGATTGAAATGGAGGCGGGTTGTTGGGTTGTTGATACATTGGGGGCCTTTGAAAGCCTTGCCCCCTATTACCTTGACCACCGTTATTGTTCCACCCACCTTGACCACCATTGTTGTTGTTCCAATTGTTGTTCCCGTTCCAATTACCTTAATTCCCCAAGTTATTGTTCCCCCAATTGCCTCCTTGATTGTTATTATAATTCCAATTGCCACCTTGTTGATTTTCCCAATTACCTTGGGGTCTCCATTGTTGATTCCCTTGACTACCTCTATTCCCTTGGAAGTTGTTGACATATTGGACTTCCTCACTTTGTTCATCATAGCACTCGTTTGAATAACCACTACCCTCATCATAGTTCTCACAATTTCTTTGAGATTGTTGCCCTCTTTGCCTTCTTTTCATCATATTCACTCCTTCCATGGCATTGACTTGGCATAGATTTTGAACTTGTTGAAGTTGCGCCTTAGCCAATTGTTTCATTGTTGTTGTGAGTTCGGCAATGGCTTGGCAGTGATCATGCAACTCCTTGTGCAAGTGTATAACATTAGGATCACCTTGAGGAATATTAGCCCGACTTTGCCATGCCAAAGAAGTATCGGCCATTTCATCAAGAACATCACAAGCTTCATCGTAGGGAAGCTTCATAAAATTGCATCCTGCCAATTGATTCACAATACATTGGTTGGTTGTGTTGATGCCCCTAGAGAATGTTTGTTGGATCATCACATCAGTCATATCATTATTTGGACATTCTTTAACCATAGTTCTAAATCTCTCCCATATTTCGTGCAAGGGTTCCGTTGGCTCTTGTTTGAAAGCCAAAATTTCATCACGGAGCGCTGCCATGTGACTTGGAGAAAAGAACTTGGAAATGAATTTGTCTGCCAATTCGTCCCATGTGGTGATAGAATGATTTGGTAACCTTTCCAACCAATCTAGCGCTTTACCCCGAAGAGAAAACAGGAAAAGCTTCAATCTCAACGCATCCTCGGACACATTTGTTTGTTTACTCCCCCAGCAAGTATCTACGAACCCCTTCAAGTGCTTGTATGCATTTTGGATGGAGGCGCCCGTAAAATAACCTATTTGCTCGAGAAGCGTCAGCATAACATTAGTGATTTGAAAATTCCCCGCCCGAATTCGGGGAGGAACTATGGCACTTGCATAACCCTGGTTTGGAAGGACTCTTGGGGCCACTCTTGGCGGTGGCGGAGGAGGGTCTGGGATTTGGTCATTTGGATTTGCATTGTCATTCCTACCTCTCCGTGGTACTTGAGATACCTGGAGCTCATCTTGCTCAACATCATCAACCTCCTCCCCCGCCAAGGCATTGCCAACAGGGTCATTTCCATTTTGATCCATGTGTACCTGATGGATCGACACAAATAAAGTTAGTAAAAAGAAGGAAAGAGAAGCAAAACATAAATCTAACTACACAAATAGTCAATACCGTAAGCTCCCCGGCAACGGCGCCAAAAAGTGATCGCAGCGGACTCAACTCTTAGGAAGAGTGGGCACTAATACTTTTACCCAATAGTGGTATCGGGGTCAATTTCCACAGGGAGCTAGAAAAGGGAGTTGAGTAATTGCTTAGTCTAGAGATGTGTTTTGACTCCTAATTGTACTTCTATCATTTTTTGGGGTTTTATAATTATGAACTACGATTTAATAACTACTAGTTAAAACTAAGTTACTTATGCTAAAATATTGATTCTAGGCTGTATACAAGATAGAGAAAAGCACTAGGGTCATGGCATTTACCTAGGTGGTCAACTAACGGGTAGAGATTCCTAATACAAGAATGATGATTATGGGGATTATGCTATAACCGTTGCACGATTTCTCTCATTCTCACACCTCTCGGTAGAGAGAGTGATTTTGCCCAATTTACTTTTTCAAGACCATTTAGGTAGGCAGATATGCCCAAGCAACTTATGGTTCAAGTTTGGTAATTACTCTCTCGAGGTTTAACCCATTAATTGGGACTACCATTCTCATGGGTCCATCCCAATTCCTTGTTGGGTCAATTTTGGAGTCATAGACACTCTTTCTCAAGAAGAGTCAAGACCCACAAAGCTAGACTCAGTGTTTGCAACCACCAAATCCTAATTAAACCATAAAATTAACCCAAATAGCAAACACCCAACATCATTCAAGCATTAAACAATCACACCCATTAGTTACCCACACTAGGGTTGAGACACAACCCTAGCTAATGGGTTTAGCTAGACATAATAGGAATAGAAATTTAATAAATAAGAGATAAAATCAACATATTAATTAACTACAAAGTTAATCTACAAGAATCTATGATGAAACAAGATGAAATTGCCCAAAATAGGCTAAAACTTGAGTCTCACGAGTGCAATAGCTATATATGATATTCTCCCCTTACTAAAAAAGTAAAATGTTCTATTTATACTACACAGGAAAAACTAGATAAAAATACCCCTAAGGGTCTGGCGCGGACCGCGCACAAATGTCGCACGGTCGCGGAGGGCTCTTTGGTCTTTAGTGATGGAATCTGAAACTAAGGCCACGGACCGCGCACAAAGGTTGCGCGGCCGCGTTAGCTGAGAGGCGAGGACCGCGTAGTGCTTGGGCGCAACCGCGCTGGCTGAAGGGCACGGACCGCGTAAAAAGGGACGCGGCCGCGTGGAAGGCTTGACAAAATCACCAGTATCTGAACTTTCCTACGCGGCCGCATGGCAAATAAGTGCGATTCGTGCAGGTCACCATAGGTTATTGCACAGTCTCTGAACTTTCCTGCGCGGTCGCGTTCCAAATAAGTGCGGTCCGCGCAGGTCACTTTTGTTCCCCACTTCATATGTCCTTTGATGCTTGGTAGATTTCACTCCTTTTTCAAGCCGATCTTTGATGTTTGTCATCTTGTCGCTCAAACCTGCAATAAATCGCAACTTGTAAGCTTTTTGGGACTAATTTATGGCAATTCATGCACAAAGCCTAGGCAAGAATGGGTATAAAACATGTAAAAATCACAGTTATCAGGGTACTCAGCCCATTTCCATTTCGCCGTACCGCATGGCCCTACCAGAGCTGAAAGAGTTAAAGGATCAGTTGCAGGATTTGCTAGAGAAGGGTTTCATTAGACCCAGTGTTTCTCCTTGGCGTATGCCGGTGTTATTTGTGAAAAAAAAGGATGGATCGATGAGGATGTGCATTGATTATCGACAATTGAATAAAGTGACGATTAAGAACAAGTATCCACTGTCAAGGATTGATGATTTGTTCGACCAGCTTCCGGGTGCAAAGGTGTTTTAAAAGATATATTTGAGATCTGGCTACCACCAGCTGAGGATTAGGGAGTCTGATGTCCCTAAGACGGCATTCCGCACTCAGTATGGGCATTATGAGTTTTTGGTCATGTCATTTGGGTTGACCAATTGCCCAGCAGCATTTATGGAGTTGATGAACCGAGTGTTCAGGTCTTATTTGGAATTGTTCGTGATAGTCTTTATTGATGATATTCTGGTATACTCCCGCAGCCAGAAGGAGCACGAGCAACACCTCAGAGTGGTTCTTCAGACCCCGAAGGATAGTCAGTTATATGCTAAGTTCTTAAAGTTTGAGTTTTGGTTGAGTTCGGTTGTATTTCTGGGTCACGTCGTATCAGCAGAGGGTATTCAGGTGGACCCGAAGAAGATTAAGGCAGTCAAGAACTGGCCTGGACCAGCATCAGCTACCGAGATTCAGAGTTTCTTGGGGTTAGCAGGTTATTACCGTCGGTTCATGGAGGGATTTTCATCTCTAGCAGCCCCTATGACCAGATTGACCCAGAAGGGTGCCTAGTTCAGATGGTCATATGAGTGCGAGGCGAGCTTTCAGAAGCTCAAGACAGCTTTGACTACGGCACCGATATTGGTTTTGCCCACAAGCTCAGGGCCTTATACAGTTTATTGTGATGCTTCCCGTATTGGGCTTGGTGCAGTATTAATGCAGGATGGCAGATTCATTGCTTATGCTTCGAGGCAGTTGAACATCCACGAAAAGAATTATCCGGTTCATGACCTAGAGTTGGCAGCCATTGTTCATGCTTTGAAGATTTGGAGGCATTACCTATATGGTGTGACGTGTGAGGTGTACACTGATCACAAGAGTCTTCAATACTTGTTCAAGCAGAAGGAGTTGAACTTGAGGCAGAGGAGGTGGTTGGAGTTACTGAAAGATTATGATGTTACTATTTTGTATCACCCGGGGAGAGCTAATGTGGTGGCCGATGCATTAAGTAGGAAGTCTGCCAGCATGGGTAGTCTTGCTTATATTCCGGTCAGCCAGATACCGCTTGCCTTGGACATTCAGGCCTTAGCCAATCGATTATTGAGGTTGGACATTTCTGAGCCTAGCAGAGTGTTAGCTTGCACGGTCGCTCGTTCTTCATTATTGGAGCGTATCCGTGATCGGCAATTTGATGATCCCCATCTGTGTGTCCTGAGAGACACGGTGCAGCGTGGAGGTGCCACGAAGGTGACCTTAGATGATGATTGTGTATTGAGATTGCAGGGGCGAGTTTGTGTGCACAATGTCGATGGGATTCGAGAGTTGATCTTAACGGAGGCCCATAGTTCTCGGTATTCTATTCACCCGGGCACCGCAAAGATGTATCAGGACTTGCGGTATCACTATTGGTGGTGTAGAATGAAGAACGATATAGTTGCATATGTGGCCCGATGTTTGAACTGTCAGCAGGTTAAGTACGAGCATCAGAGGCCTGGAGGTTTGTTCCAGAGAATTGAACTTCCCGAGTGAAAGTGGGAGAGGATTACCATGGATTTCGTTACCGGACTTCCATTGACTCAGAAGAAGTTCGATGCGATATGGGTTATTGTTGATAGGCTGACCAAGTCGGCGCATTTCATTCCTGTGGCAGTCTCCTATTTATCCGAAAGGTTAGTTGAGATTTATATTCGGGAGATTGTTCGCCTTCATGGTGTGCCGGCATCTATCATTTCAGATCGGGGTACGCAATTTACCTCGCGTTTCTGGGGTACAGTTCAGCGAGAGTTAGGCACACGGGTTGAATTGAGCACAGCATTTCATCCTCAGACGGACGGTCAGTTTGAACAGACTATTCAGATTTTGGAGGATATGCTCCGAGCCTGTGTCATTGATTTTGGAGGCTTATGGGACCATTTTTTTCCTTTAGCAGAGTTCACCTACAACAACAGCTACCAGTCCAGCATTCAGATGGCTCCATATGAGGCGTTGTATGGTAGGCGATGTTGATCTCTAGTGGGATGGTTTGAGCCGGGAGAGGCTCGGTTATTGGGTACATATTTAGTTTAGAAGGCCTTGAATAAGGTCAGTATCATTCAGGACAGGCTTCGTTCGGCTCAGTCGCGGTAAAAGGGTTATGCAGATCGTAAGGTTTCGGATGTAGCTTTCATGGTTGGTGAGCGGGTCTTGCTCCGAGTGAAGGGCGTGATGAGATTTGGGAAGAAGGGAAAGCTTAGCCCTAGGTTCATTGGTCCATTTGAGATTCTCGATCGTGTGGGAGAGGTGGCTTACAGACTTGCCTTGCCGCCTAGCTTGTCAGTCGTGCATCCAGTGTTTCATATGTCCATGATTCGGAGGTATCACGGTGATCCAACTTACGTGTTATATTTCAGCACTGTCCAATTGGACAAGGATCTATCTTATGAGGAGGAACCGGTAGCTATTCTAGACCGGTAGGTTCGACAGTTGAGGTCGAAGAGTTTTCCTTCAGTGCGTGTTTAGTGGAGAGGTCATCCTCCTAAGGCATCGACCTAAGAGTCTGAGTCTGATATGCGGAGCCGTTATCTTCATCTATTTTTCGACTCAGGTACTTCTTTCTTTTGCCCGTTCGAGGCTGAACAGTTGTTTTAGAGGTGGATAATGTGACGACCCAAAGGGTCATCACCTACTTTCTCCCTTTTCCGTGCTTCCGAGGCCTTGAAAACCTCATTTTAGTCGCCTCAATTTGCATGCGCAGTCCGTGCGCATAGTCGGAAAACTTAAATATGAATTCTGTGTAAAAATTGATGAATTTTGATATGAATATGATTAAAGTTGACTTTGTTCAACATTCTGGGTAAATGGACCCGGACACGTGATTTGACGGTCCTAGAGGGTCCGTAGAAAAATATGGGACTCGGGCGTATGCCCGGAATCGTAAATCCGAGGTCCGGAGCCCGAGGAATGAATTTTTAAAAGAAATTGTTTTTCTAAAATTTATTTGAAAATTTGGAATGAAAATGGATTAGAAAGCATTGGTATCGGGCTCGTATTTTGGTTCTCGTGCCCGGTACAGGTCTTTATATGTGGTTTAAGCGCTGCCTGTGAAATTTGGTTGAAATCGGACATCTTTTGACGTGTTTCAGACCTAAAACTCTAAGTTTGAAAGTTTATGAGGTTTGATGAAAAAGTGATGATTTTGAGGTTGATTCCTCATTTATGATGTTATTGTGGCGATTTAATTGCATGGTTAAGTTTGTAGGATGTTGTTGAGTTAGCGTGTGTGTTTGGTTGGGAGCCTCGAGGGCTCGGGAGTGTTTCGGAGGTGGTTCGGGGTGTTTTGATCTTAGAAAATGCAGCAGAATTGCTGCTGTCAGTTGCCCAGTTTTTCCTTCTATGCGATCGCATAGGATAGGCTGCGATCGCATAGAGAAAATTGCCAAGGCCCAGAAACCCTTCTATGCGATCGCATTACAGCCTCCGCGATCGCATTACAGCCTTTTCAGCCCCTTTATTTTATTCTATGCGATCGCAAAGCACATCTAACCTGACCTTATGCGATCGCATCCCCTCTTCTGCAATCGCATAGGGCATTTTTGCCCAGTTATTTTAAAAGCCTAAAAACAGAACAGGGACGGGATTGAGTCCATATTTCACACGAGTTCTTCTTCTCCACAGCTCTTGAGCGAATTTGTGAGCACTTCTTCACCAAAGCTTCTTGGGTAAGTAAATTCCCACTCATTTCCTTCATCTTCCTTCATTAATTAATGAGTTTCTAAACCTATATCATGTAATCTAGGGTTGAAATTGGGAGAAAAGGGTAGAGTTAGGGCTTTTTGATTTTCTTTGATTTAGACCTCGTTTTGGGGTCGAATTTGAAAACAAATTGTATATCCAGGCTCGTGGGGGAATGGGTAACATGGAATTGGTTCGAACCTCGTGTTTTGACCAAGCGGGCTCGGAGTCGATTTTTGGAATTTAGGGAAGAAAGCTTAGAAATTCATATTTAGGCATTGGGTTTAGTTTGTTTAGCTATTATTAATATTGTAAAGTCATTATTTCATAGATTTGACTGAGTTAGAACCAAATTCGAGGGGTAAAGCTATACTAGAGGCTTGAGTTGAGTTTGGAGCATTCGAGGTAAGTGTTTGATCTAACTTTGGCTTGAGGAAACAGGATTTGAGTGTTATTTGCTAATTGCTAAATGTTGAGTACGGTGTATAGGCATGGTGACGAGTATCTATACACCGGTGTCTAGCATGACCGTGAGTCCTTATTTGTCCTTATTTGGGATTCTGTAGTGACTCTTCCTCGTTTAATTGATGGTTTCTATATAATGTGAATAGTATGAAGAGGAAATATGATTTGTAAACTCCTTGGAGCGTTGGCTCGAATTATGACATCATTAGGAAGTAAGAAATGAACGAAAGAGAAAGAGATGCAATTATTCCCTTTTCGGGACGTGTAAGTTATTGTCGTTGCTCCCTTGCCGAGAATTAGTTGTTTATTTGTATTTTCCCTTGCCGGGAATTAGTTGTTTATTGTATTCTCGCTTGTCGGGATAGTTGAATTGATACTTGTTCCCTTGCCGGGAAACCATTATATATCATGAAATGGGATCGTGTGGCACGCCGACCACTTATATATTATTAGATGGGATCGTGTGGCACGTCGACCACTTATATATTATTAGATGGGATCATGTGGCACGCCGACCACTTATATATTATTAGATGGGATCGTGTGGTACGCCGACCACTTATATATTATTAGATGGATCGTGTGGCACGCCGACCACTTATATATTATGAAAATGGGATCGTGTGGCACGCCGACCACTTATGTATCATGAAATGGGATCGTGTGGCACGCCGATCACGTATTCTATGTTAGAAGGGATCAGTTATATTTTTCCTTATTTATTCCTACCGTTCTATTTTATCTGTTATCCTTAAAAGCATGTTCCCCTCCCAGTCTTAATTATTACTTTCCGCTGTTATTTTGTAGCACTTGTATATATATATCTGCACATGTTGATTGGTAGTCTTGTCTAGCCTCGTCACTACTTCGCCGGGGTTAGGCCAGGCACTTACCAGCACATGGGGTCGGTTGTGTTGATGCTACACTTTGTGCATCTTTTTGTACAGATCACAGCACCGGAGCAGGAGCTTTTGGACAGCAATAGGAGCATTGGGAGTTGACTTCAGTCCAGAGATTCCCGAGGTAGCCTTGCTGACGTCCGCATGGCCCGGAGTCTCTCTTATCTTTGTTTTTCATTTTATTTCCTTTGTATCGGTTCAGACAGTACTGTATTTTTATTCAGACTTTGTATTTAGCATTCTGTAGAAGTTCGTGAGTTAGTGACACCAGATCTGGGTAGAGATGTATTTGAGCTTCCGTACTTGGTTTGAGTTATTTATGTTTTGAGACTTCCGCTTTTTATATTAATTGTCCCGTCTTTCTTTATATTGTTGATGTTGTTAAGAGAAGTATTAAATTAATTGGCTTGCCTAGCTCCTATTAGTAGGCACCATCACGATTCCCGATGGTGGAAAATCCGGGTCGTGACAAGCCCACTCCCATTTGATATGTCAACACCAATCATAAAAGAATCCCGGCAAGGGAACAATAATATAACAACAACCTCCCGGCAAGGGAACAATAATATAACAACAACATCCTGACAAGGGAACAATAATATAAAAACAACATCCTGGCAAGGAAACAATAGCATGACAATAACATTTTGGCAAGGGAACAATAAAGATAATCCTCATATGAAGCACGAATATACCATAACGGAGTCATAACAATTACAATACAAGACTTACGGGCATGCGTGATACCGAAATATAGATGCTCGTCCCCATGCCTATATGTTGTACTTCACAGATACCACATAGAAAATAAGACACAACTCCTAGTCCCTCATGCTAAGGTTAGACCAAACACTTATCTCAAACTTCCACGGCCAACTCAAGCCTCAAACACTACTTTTCCTTTAGAATTCACCTCCAATTTACTTGTATCTAGTCCAAATTAATTTAACAACATTATTAAATGCTAAAGAATTCATACCCAATGCTTAATTATAGGTTTTGTATCATTTTTCCCAAAAAATCAAAAATCGACCCTGGCCCGCTTGGTCAAAACTCGAGGTTCGGACCAAAACTCGATCACCCATTCACCCACGAGCCCAAAATTTGCAATTAGTTTCAAAATTCGACCCCAAAATGAGGTCAAAATCCCAATTGATGAAAAAGCCCTAACTCTATCCAAATCCCCAATTTCTACCATTAAAACCCTAGGATTTTAGACAAGTTGATGAAAAACATTAGAGTTGAAAGAGATTAGTTACTGGACACTTACTTATGATTTGGGAAGAAAATCTCTTGAGAAAATCTCCGTAGGTCTTCTATATTTGTGAAAATTTGAAAGACAAAATGCTGATGTTTTATTTTAAAAGACTTTACTGCCCGACTTTCGCACCTGCGGTGCTTGGGTCGCACTTGCACAAGCACACGTGCGTAAAATTGACCACTTATGCGGAAATTATTAGGCCCGTTGGGGCCGCACCTGCGAAAGGATATCCGCTCCTGCGGAAACGCTTCTGCGAAAGCTTGTCCGCATCTGCGAGAGTAGGGGAAGCTGGGCTGGACTGCACCTACGACCCTATATGCGCACCTGCGAGCTCGTACCTGCGGTGCTTGAGTCGCAGGTGCGGGTACACCAGAACTGATGCACCAACAATCATTTCTAAGTGTAAAGCATCCTAAAACCCATCTGAAACTCACCCGAGCCCTCGGGTCTCCAAACCAAACATGCATACTACCCAAAAACATCATATGGACTTATTCGTACGATCAAATATCCAAACTAACACCTTTAGAAATGAATTTAGCATCAAAATCAAAGAAAATCTCAAGAACACTTAAGTTTCAAATTTCATAACCGAGGGTCCGATTCACGATATTTTATGTCCATTTCTTACCAAATTTTATAGGCTCAATTTAAACGCCATATAAGACCTGTATCGGTCTCCGAAATCAAGATATGGGCCCGATACCATCGATTTCAAAAACATTCAAATTTCCAAAAACTCATATATATTCTAGAAAATAATTTTCTTTAAAAATTCATTCCTCGGGCTTGGGACTTCATTTCCGGGCATACGCCCAAGTCCTATATTTTCATACGGAGCCTTCAGGACCGTTGAATCAAGGGTACGGGTCCGTTTACCCAAAATGTTGATCGAAGTCAACTCAAATTTATTTTAAAAGCAAAATTTACCATTTTTTAACGGATTTTCACATAATGACTTTTCGGATATACGGCCGAACTGTGCACACAAATTGAGGTGAGACAAATAGGAGGTTTTTAGGCCTCTGAATATAGAATTTATTTCTAAAACAGGTGATGACCTTTCGAGTCATCACAATCTAGAACTACACATGGCATGATTCCTGTAAAATTAGGGATATGTAGGCAACTCAAAGACCGGAGCCCGGCCTCTGTCTTTCAAAACATCCTACCCGGTCAAAATTGGCCATCATTTCTTTATCCGAAAACTCTTTCATCCTTTCCGAATAAAGAGGGGCAGCTGTTGACACCCAATTTCTCCCTATATATTTTTAATACACATATATACTTTCAAAATAGCATATATGCATATATAAGTATCAATAAGCATTTTTATAATTTTTCTATAACTTTAAAAGCTTTTAATTAATTTATTTCTTCCCTTTTTACTTATAAAATTTCCAATAATTATCCTTCAAATTATTGTTGTGGTAATTTAGCTATCTAAATTCTAAATTTATGCCAAAATATTACTTAAATATTTTTAGTGCATTTTTATAATTGCATTTACATTTTTTAATGCCAATTTGCATATATTTGCAATATTAGTGCTATTAATGCATAATTACATTATTAATGCATAAAAGGGTCTTTTATATTTTTAAAATGTTAAAAACTATTTTTAATCATTTTTAGTACACAAACTATTTTTTAGAAATCGTTTTATCATTTTTTATAATTTATATAGTACTAAAAGTGGCTATTTAAAACTTAGCCTATTTTATTTTAATTTCAGCCTAAATCCGTACCCAACTACCAGCCCAATCCCCAATTAAATTACCCGATCCAGGCCCCCCTAATCTTGGTTGTTGATCTCTGAGATCAGCGGCCCGTATTCATCCCTTCCTAAATTAAACCAAAGACCCCCCCCCCAAACCCTATCATTTTCATTCACACCGCCGCCCTAAAATCCCCTCTGCTCCCAAACACTCTCAACCTAAACCCTAATATCCAAATGTCAACCCCCCATCTATGGCCATCTCAGGTGACCTCTCACCATCTCTCAGGCCTCCAATGGCTTCTCCCATGTCATTCTTGCCATCTCTAAGGCCCTCAAGGGACCAGGGCCATGTCGACTTGCATCTAGGGTTCACTTCTCGCATGTTCTTGACCATGCCAGTGTGATTTTGAGTGAAATCGTTCTATATTAGCCACAATCTATGGGTTTCTAAACATGTTTCTTCATCTCTGTATGGATCTCTTCGAAACCCTAATTTCTTTTCTATACCTCCTAGATTTGTACAGATCTAGGACAATTTGAGTTTGTTTCTTGAGTTTTTTACAATATCCTTGAGATTCTTTACAAGAATCGTTTGATTCCAAGTGATCTCTTCACCTTTTCTAAAATTAGGTTTTTTGAAATTTCTTTTTAAACTTTGTTTAATGATTCTTTGCGTTTAAACTTCTATTTCTCACATATTTTTGACTGATTCTATGAGTCTACTACAACCTTAACTCGCATGTGCTGAAAGCCCTAATTTTTAGGGTTCTTCGTTTGGTTTCTGAGTATTAGCATATCGGACTGGTTCTCGCTTTGAGTTCTTGTGATTTCTCGAAACTGCCTTGCCTTAATATGCATCTACTGACTTTCTTAGTCTAAGCTTTCACTGATTCTATGTGCTTGTGCTCATTTTGACTATTTACATCAAGACGTGTATCTTTCTCATTGAATCAGTATTGTTTAACTTTTGTTTTGTTAGAATTATCTGTCGAATTTAATTGAGCCATTGAATATTCTGAATTCCTTATTTCTTGGGTTGAGTTGAACATTTTCCCTTAAACTTTTGATTCTTACCTTTCTACTCGACTTGATTGATTCGCTTGCCTTAATTAATTTTCCCTTACCTTGTCTGCATTATTTACTGATTCTTAATATTGTTTCCTTAATTAGGACTTTCTGAACCTAGCCCTAGTTACATGTTCTATACTTGCACTGTTTGAAGTCTTTCCTTATTTGTGATACTCCAACTATGTATGATTTCTTTCCTTACTTGTCACCCGCTATTTACCGTTTGAACTAATTCCCTTAATTAAGGGAGATACGGACTGATTTTACTCTCAGTTCTATAATTACTGAACAATTTTGATCCTTACCTTATTTACCTATCTTTCAAACTACTATATATATTTCTCTCTTCTACAGTCTTAGGGACACACGAACTCATATTAGTTCACATCTCTCATACACTCAAAAGCTCTTCTGCTTTCTTTTGTTACTTACTATTGTTACTAAATTAGCTGGCTGCAAGCCAATTCTAATTATTACACTCTCATGTTCTTCACCTTGTGTTTACTCTCTTTACTGGTATGTTCTGATTTTAAATTCAAGCTCTCAAACCAATGTGTTTCCTACTGCTTCAGTTTATCATATTCCTAATCTGTTTCTATCTATTGTTTTGTTGTTCAACATGTAATTGACCTATTGCTTCACCTAGTTATGTCCCACCATTTTTAGGATCAGCATGTTTTATGAACTTATAGTCTGTCAAAAATTGACTCTACCATGTTTTTGAATGTTGGTTTACTTGCTATTTAGTCTCTAGCAGGAACCTTTCTTTGCAAAGCAATTTTTATTACCCTAAGTTGTTTGATTCTATATTAGTTCTGAAATTCTTACTGTGTTGTATCATTAGCTATCCCCAATCCTATGAATCCACTAAAGTACCTCTGATTCTATAATTATGTTCTAGTTAGCACCCATCAATCAATTCCTTAATTGCAAAGACTTATGTTTACTTGTATTGTGTAAAGGGTTGTTATTTGAGTGTTGTTGAACATGTTTTGGCTCTATGTTTGATCTGTTGGTTGTGTGATTACACAACTCTTGTCAAAAACTATTTTACTGAACAATTCTCCTATTTATAAAACTACTACAACTGAGTCTTTTTCAAATATTTCTTTTTTATTAAAATCTTTTCCAAACTATGTCAAGCACTCTCACTCTACTCTTAGGTCCTTAAGTTCTGCCTCTCCAGTGTGTGATTTCCTTGGGATCCCTATGAGATCCCTCTGAACTCTGATGCACTGGAGTTGGCTCTTCCACACTGCACTTACTCAATTCTGGTTATAAAGTCTAGGTGTGAGCACTGCCCAGGATCCTTGAGATCCTTAGGGAACTCTGACGCACCTAGACATGATATTGTCTATGGAACTTTGGCATTTGAGGCTATTGGAGGCTTGGGAAGTCATTTAGGCCTGCTTCAGGATCCCTATAGTTAACTTCTTCTTTTTCTTTATCTATGTAATTCATTCGACTATCTGTAATAATTATTTGTAAACAATATTTGGGTGATTAGTGAAAAGGGGTGGGTAGTTACATATCTGTGGGGTAACTAGGGTAGATACCATGCCTATAGGATCGTGTTAATGTAATTGCTATGTTTGCTTTACTATACCAGAAACCATGCCTATAGGATTTAAAGGGATTCAATAATAGAAATCATGCCTATAGAATTTAAATGGATTCAATAATAGAAACCATGTCTATAGGGTTAAAATAAACTTCATAAGTAGATACCATGCTTATAGAGTGTAAAGTGATTGAGTTCAATTTCTGCTACTGCATGTATTTGCATTCGTCTCACTAGAAATCATGCCTATAAGTTCTAACATCAGCTCTTAACAATTAGATACCATACATATAGGAATTAAAATCAGAAATTCTGCTTATAGAACTTAAAATCAATTTAGTTAAACAAGTCAGTTTAATTCATGTTAGTTCATTTTGAGTTGGCTTAATCAACTGTCCGCTTCTTTAATTGAATTTTCTAACACTACCCTAATTTACTATAACTAGACAGCATGTCTATAGGATCTCAAGAGTCCGTTTAAAAGATTGTTCATTGTTTTACTACATCAACATAGTTATCATGCTCTTATGACATCACTGTTCTGTGTTTAGGCAAGCCTATTGGGTGATTTTAAATTTTGCAACTTTGAAACTGTATTTTGCTACTTAAAGCTGTCCAAATTTAATAGGTTTAAATCAGTAGGTATGTTAAATAGGATCTCTCACACATTGTCCTAATTCAACATTGTATAAACCCTACTTACCTAGATATCATGTTCTAGGATTTTCTCTTAAGTATTTGAATGTTGTTTGAAGACGTGCACTTACTTGTTATATTTGAGGAGGTAACTGTGAGCCTATAATCTATTCTCCTTAAATTCAATCTAGATTTTTATCCTTTTAAAACCTTAGGTGGATCTAGAATTGTCCAAAAGTAGAGGTCCTAAAATACCTCCAGGGCCACAAGGAAGGGGTGGGTAGTGCACGCATATGACATTTTCAAGTTTGCTAGAATGCTTTAGGCTATGACCAAGGGGAGGTACTTGGGTAGAAAAGGATATGATGACTACGCGTTAATGTCACGTGTAGCCCCGTATTGAGGAGTGTTTACCGGGCATTGCGTGGGGTGATCCTTAAGCTAACCAACCTAGGACTCCTCCTTCCAAAATTCCCTTTGCTTAAAATTTACTTTTCTATATGTACACAATTTGTTCAAGTCTTTCCTTTGACTCATTATTTGAATCATGTAAGGTCCAAGACCTGCTCTTATTTGTAATTATGTGTTTAAAACTATTTATTTGTTAAAGGACTAGTTCATAAGTATAAGTTCTGTAGGAACCCACCGTTGTGCATCGAGAGGGTCCTAACACCTTCCCCTCAAGGTTATTTCCAGCCCTTACCCTAAATCTCTGGTAATGCAAACCAATCCAAGAGTTAATCTCTCTAGGTGCCCTAACGCACCATAATCCGTTAGGTGGCGACTCTTCAAAAACCCAAATTCCCAAAAGGAAATGAGTTATTACCCCCATGAATGTCAAAACCCACACTTCCCCATCAAAAGGGAGCAAAAAGGGCGGCGCGATACTCACGTCGAGGGAAAATGGAAAGAGATCATGACCGAAGTTCTTTGGGCATATCACACAACTTCGAAGTCCAGTACCGGGGCTACCCTATTCTCATTGGTTTATGGTGCCAAATCTCTAATATTGATCGAATTCAGGGAACCAAGTATCAGATTCTGATATGCAACAAAGGAATCAATGACGAGGCTATGAATATAAGCCTGGAGCTATTGGATGAAAGGCGTGAAGCTACCCTTGTTCGGTTGGCCACCCAAAAGCAGCGGATCGAGAGGTATTACAATCGAGGGGCGAACCTACGATACTTAATGTCAGGGACTTAGTACTAAGGAAGGTTACTAAGCACCCAGAATCTGAACGAAGGAAAATTGGTTCCGAACTAGGAAAGACCGTACCAGATTCTCGAGGTCAAAAGGAAAACTCTATAAGCTCGGAATGACAAACGGAGAACAACTACCAAATAATTGGAACGTAACTCACCTTAAATGATATTACTGCTAAGGTACGACCCCATTTCATTTCATTCTATTTTTTGGACTAGCACTTGCAGGTGATCGACAAGGAGCGGCACTTGCAGAGCACGTATTGCATACGTTTTACCTTGAACCATTTTTTTTCAATTGGGTTTTTTCGGCAAGGCTTTTAACGAGGCAACAATGGATCGTGCTAAATAGAAATCAAAGGCTGATCATGAATTGGTGTCAAAGATAGCACTAATAGTATCTGAGGTTCCTTTACAATCAACCTCGACTATTGGGGGGAATTACCCTCAGATTTTAACTTTTTGCAAGGAAATTACTTCGTAATAGAAAGGTCTCGAAACGTAAGATTTGTTGTAAAGGCCAAACGGTCAAACGAACTGTGCCTACATAGGTTTCTCGACCCTGACATAAAACATATACGCATGTATAACTATTTTTCACAAGAATAAAGAGAAGTAATTTCCTTGCAGCTATCTTATGTATTAGAAAAATTTCCACTTTACTTTCGGTCTCTTAAGGAAACAAGCTCAAGGACCGATTGTAACCAGAGTTCGGATGATCACTCCAAAACTCGGGGACTGTCGTCGGAAAAATAAACTCAAACCGATCGAACTATTAATCATTAGGAGTATAAGGCCTCTTAGGCAACCCCCAAATCTTAAAGGCCACGACCATACCCACTCGGGGACTGTTATCTTAGGCAAGCTTGGGTAACTCGGGAAAACAAGCTCGATGGGCTAAGCCCGAATTAAAAGGCTATGACCACATTAACTCGACTTGGAGATGCCCGAGAACTGTAACAACAAATAGTCCTTTAAAATTTTCATAACTAATTTTAAAGTCTACCCTTGACAAATAATCTGAGTTACTTACTTTGGAGAAGGTTCTCGGTAACACCGAACCTCCAAGATGACTCAAAAAAAATAGTATAAAGGAAGGATTTTTCGAGCTTTCACAACCTAAGCTATTTTATTATAAGGCATTCCGACCTTTGTGAATACAAGTAATAAAGCAAAGGAAAAATTTTAAAAGCCAAAAGGGAAGAGAAAGCCTTGTATATATTTACCCAAAAGTCTTTTACAAAGGCCAAAATGGCTTAATTCAAAATTTTACAATGGCTGAAACGACCTCAAAAAGATGCAAAAGAAAGCAAATAATATAAAAAGCTTAAGTGGCCTAGTCTTCATAGGAGGCAACATCTTCTCCCTCGGTATCTTCCCCGCCTTCAGACTTACTTAAACTCTCTAAATCTTCCTCGGGAAAGGCCAGCTTCCGAGCCCTGGCTTCTTTTGCTTTGGTGTTCTCGAGTTTGGTCAGTATATCGAAGCTTTGAGCATGAACTCCCTCGAGGGCTTCCCTTCGAGCTTGCCACCTTGCATGATCTACCATGCTTTTGGACTGTGACTGTATGGCAACGTTGACCTTAAATTGGGCCACTTTAGCATCGGCTTTAGTATTGGCCACGGCCACCTCAGATTTGGCCGCCTCGAGTTCATTGGCGAAGTTTGCCTTATCAGAAACAGCCAAGTCCAATTGGGATTGGATCTTCTCGATTTTCTTGACCTGCACCAAGGCCTTCTCTCTTACAGTTCAGAGCTGGATCTCGGCCGACTCCAGTTGTGCTTGGGAGGCTTCCTTTTTCGAAGCTTAGATGTCCATTTTTTTCTTGAACTCCTCAGTCTCAGCTTGAATTGCATCTACATGTGCCTGAAGCTCCCTGATCTGTTCAAGCCTTTGTCAGACCTGCAGAATAGTATCATTAATCACTATCTTCAATTCATCTTAGCTATCATGAAGAACTCGAAATACATACTCGGTCATCTAGGCATGCTCATCCTGAGCCATTACTAAATCGTCCTGAAGCTTCTCACTAAGACGCTTCTAGGTGACATTTTTCTTAGTGAGGTCCCGAACCTCGGCCTCGTGGTGAGTTAATTCCTCCCGATATCGAAGGAAAACCTCATGATGCAATACCGAAGCCTACAAATATGAAGAAAGATGTTAGAATTATTTACAACTTCAAGTTAAAGTAAATAATAGAGTAACCATCAAAATTACCCGATTCAGAGCTTGTTGGTCCTTATTGAATAGACAAATCACTCCCACCGCATTCATCACGGCCTAGTCTTCCTCGGTCACCAAGCATCTAAGGTAGCTAGCAACCCCCACGGGGGCAAAAAAACCTGGGCATTCTCCGGGATAGAAAAAGTGATCGACCACCTGCGATCGGGGTTAACATTTATGGCCAGGAATCGATCCACCAGTCTCGGGCTCGATGAAGACCCAGTAGAACCCGATGATGGTACCTTCCTTGGCACCGGCAGGTCACCAAGCTCGTTGAATATTCCAAAGCTGCAGAATCAAACTTGTCCAAGAAGCAGTAGATATCAGTTGCCCCCTAAGGCCCCACGTAAGAACGACTTTCTAATATACACACCTCATGAATCACTGAATCTGAAATTTGAGGGGACCCGCTGATGTCGATCGCTCCAAGCTCGTCTCTCGGGGCATTTTCCGCTGCTCAAAAGCATCGCCCCTGTCTCTCTCTCTCGACCACCATAGATTGGGGCAAAATGACCTCAACTCCTTCCGACTCAAAAGCTTTACCTGGAGCTCTCTCACCGACCTCCTCGTGTCGGGATGGTTCAACTTCAGCACCTGTCGGTTCGAGAATTTCTTGTACCGTGACACCAGCCCGCACTCGGGCCACCAGCTTGGATTTATCTTCCTCTTCTTCCTCTTCGGACTTATCCCTTAGTCGATGGAATGAGTTCGAGGATAGAACGCTGATGCTTCTCATAGGCTTGCATGACCTTTTCGTCGGTTTCATCTTTTTTGAGTTCGGGGAACTCGAGGCCCTTTTCCTCTTCTTTTCTTCACCTTGCTTGGGAGAAGGGGACTTGAGAGGCAAATCATCATCACGATATGGAGGCCTCATGGAAACATCTTTGGGGAGACCTACGAAAAAATACAGAGCCAATAAGAATAAAACAGTACAAAGGGAAAATCAAACAGTATTGAATCGGAGGAGAACACTTACCCATGGTTACAGGCCTCCCATTGACCCTATGATAACTCCATCCAAGCATGCTCGGAGTATGGTCTCTGTGACACCAGGACCTCGACCCATTGTTTGAGTTCAGGAACTACATTCTGCACTTGGGCCACAACTGCAATACCAAAAAACATTAATGAGGAAGAATATAAGAGATAAAACAACAAGATTGAACATTTAAGGCGAAGTACTACTCACGATTCATGTTCCATTTCTCAGGAAATGGCATATCTTCAGTAGTAATCAGGTCCAAAGTCCTTATTCAGACAAATTGGTCCATCCAACCTCGGTCCCGAGCCTCGTCTATACTCGAGAATGGGGCCTTGCTGGCCCGACGAGCATTCTAGACCAAAGAAAATATTCTTCTACTAAAGGAGAAATATAAGTTATGTTAATTATGAACAAAGACGCCATCACGGGTTTAGTAAAATGGATGGATTCCTTTATCCTTGATCAAAGGTTTTGTATTTGGGATATTTGTATACGGTCAAATTAGGCTTGCCCTTTTGTGTGACCAATTGATATTGGAGCATGATAGGTCAAGGCTTGACCTCGTGTTATATCGAACTATGGTGCAAAGTTAGATCGTTGAGCTCGTGACCCAGAGACTAATCAAGTTCAACATCGGCCAAGATCGAGACCGAGCAAGATAGAGATCGACTAAGTCGAGTGAAGCTTACCGAGCCGAATAACGAAAATCCGAAATATTCGCAATCGGGCGAGAATCATGGCGAAAATCCCGATGCGTATCAACAAGAGGTCAATTAATTAGCTAATCATGAGATTTCTTACCTCATATAGAACTGTATAAAGAGTAGGACTCCCCTACTATATAAAGGGGGTCTGATCATTTGTAAAACACATGACATTCACGCAATACAAAGCAATATACTGTCATTTTGTAGCTTTCATTATCTTGTCACTCTGTTTATAAGTCAGTTGAAACATCTTTTGGTTCAAGGGTGAATGAACTCGAGGGCCAAGATTATTCAAGCTATGTGGTTTGCATTTATTCTTTTATCGTCAATTTCAATATTAATTTATTTTTTTTATTTTGTACCAAGTTATATCACGTATCCTTAAAATCGTGTATAAATTCAGCTGTTATCCGATTTTAGGGTAAACAATATGAAAATAGAGAAACTCCTGTTACAAGCGTTTTCCCTTTAATGAACCTTAATATTAGATTGTTATATGCAAACAAAGTTTTTGACATAGACAAGGGCCTAAAGATCGAGTCTTCTAATGCAGGGGTACTAAATAGGAAGTCATCTAAGCTCTTAAAAATCTACATTTTCAAGCCAACTTTAGAGTTGATGGCTTAATGGTCACTCAACTTTGGATAATCATATATATATTGTCCCTCAAACCCACTCAATTTTACCTATCTCACTTAAATAGTGTCACGACCCAGATTTCCCACCATCAGAGTCGTGATGGCGCCTACTCATGGTAGCTAGGCAAGCCATCTTACTTACCTTTTCCATTCTAAACAATTATTTTTAACAGTTTATAGTATCAATATAGAACATTAAAACTAATAAGAACAATAGCGGAAGTCTGTCTGATAATTATGAATCAAAACGCGCAACAGTCAAATATTGCCTCTACGCAAGATTTGGTGTCACATTACTCACGAGCTACTAAAGAAAATACTAAATACAATGGTCTAAAAGAAATATATAAGCTGTCTGTCTCAAAAACAATGAGGCAACAGTCAAAAAGATAACATAAAGAAGAGACGTCGGGCCTGCGGACGCCTGCAAGGCTACCTCAGTCTCATAGAATATGAAAGCCTGCTCCCGCACTACTGCTGCTCCTCAAAACCTGGACCTGTGCAAAAATGCACAGAAGTGTAGCATCAGCACAACCGACCCCATGTGCTGGTAAGTGTCTAGCCTAACCCCGGTGAAGTATTGACGAGGCGAGACAGGACACCACATAGACCTGTGCAGTTATAAATATACAGCGGAATATCGAATACAAGGCAATTAACAACATGGGAGGGGAAACATGCTATAGGGAGATACATTATTAACAGCAATCCCAGGTAACAAAATTGAAGCAACTCAGATTCACAATGAACAAGGAATCAACACTCAATACAAACATGTGGTATGAATAATTGTTTCGGCGTGCAACCCTCTCCAAAAATATCACTGTTGCGGCATTCAACCCGCTCCACAAATATCACTGTTGCGGCGTGCAACCCGCTCCACAAATATCACTGTTGCGGCGTGCAACCCGCTCCACAAATATCACTGTTGCGGCGTGCAACCCGCTCCACAAATATCACTATTGCGACGCACAACCCGCTCCATATATATCATTGTTGCGGCCCGCAACCCGATCCTCAATATTATTGCTCAGTCTAACTCCTCAAACAACAATCAGAATTAAGAGACATAACAATAAGAAAACATTTGACAAAAATCCCGGCAAGGGAAAGAAACCAACAAGTTCAACCAAACGTCCCGTCAAGAGAATAATCAACACGCTTTCTCTTTCTTACTTTTCTTATCTGATAATTCACTCTACCCTTTTTGAGCCAGTGCTCCAAAGAATCAAGTCATTTCATATACTTTCAATATTCGTATCACAATTCGAGTCGATGCTCCCAGGAATCAAATAATCATATCACCGTTCACATGTTATTCACGACATATAGAAATCCTCCAATAGAAATTCACAACCAATTCATGATAATCACATTATAAGAACTCACGGTCATGCTAGACACCAATGTATAGATACTCGTCACCATGCCTATACATCGTACTCGATCACATAGCAATTAGCAACAAGACTCAACTCCTATTCCCTCAAGCTAGGGTTAAACCAAACACTTACCTCAAAGCCTTGAAATCCACTTAATCCTCAACTATTGCTTTACCTCGCGGTTCCATCTCCAATACAGTGATTTCTAGGCATAATCAATTTAATAATATCAATAAAGACTCAATGACAACGTCCCATAGCCTAGATATGCATTTTCTAGCATTATTCCAAAAATCCCAAAATTAGACACCGGGCCCTCATGGTCCAAACTCGAGGCTCGAACCAAAACCCAATCACCCATAACCCAACGAGTCCAAATATATAATTTATTTTAATATTCGACCCCAAATTGAGGTTGAACCACCCAAAATTCTCAAAACCCTAACTCTACCTAAAACCCATAATTTCTACTTTGATTTCATGATTTAGGGCTAGGATTTCAGTAATTAATGAAGGAAATTGAAGGGAACAAGTTGAACAATGCTTACCCAAGAAGTTTTGATGAAAGGGAGCTTCAGAACTGCTATACATGAACGCGTGAAGGGCTATGCGAACGCGTTGAAGGAACTGGTAAAGCTACGCGCTCGCAATTGAAATAATGCGAACGCGAAGGGGGAAAATATAGAACTACGCGAACGCGTGAAGTGAAGCGCGAACGCGTAAGAGGGAAACACTAAGGCACTGCGAACGCGAGACTGTGGCCGCGTTCGCGAAGAGAAAAATGTCTGTGTAAAAATTGCAGCAAATCTGACCCTTTTCCTAAGTGTAAAAACACCCCGAACCACCTCCAATTCACTCCCGAGCCCTCGGGGCTCCTAACCAATCACACATACTAACTCAATAACACCCTACGAACTTATTCGAGTGATCAAATCGCCAAAATAACATCAAAATCATTGAATCAAGCCTCAAAATCATCATTTTCATTTCAAACTTCATAAACTTCCAACCTTAGG